>APFE031663323.1:30989-89390 GCA_000404065.3 Pinus taeda | reverse complement strand
GTGACGTTCCAAGTTATATGGCCCCCATATATGTCATTGACCAATCATTTCCTCCAAGTTATGTGGTCCCCATATATGTCATTGACCAATCATTGCAGGGCGTTGGAAAAGGCCAAAAGAAGTGTGGAAGGAAAGAGTATGCATTTTTTGTTCTTCAATAAAAGTGGAAATAGAAAAAACATTTCATTTTAGAATGTGAGGTCTTCAAAGACAATAGGGAAAATTATGTAGATATGCTGGCCACTGGCTCTTGGGATAATCTATTTAGGCAAAAGTTTGTCGAGAAACTGGGAGTATTTATTTTGAAGCTTCATAGAAAAACGGCTGAATACATCAAGCAGATGAAGAAGCAATCTGTCTCATAGGCTATTTTTAACCTCGTGGACGTTAAAATAATTCTTTCTTTCTATAGATACATCATCCATCACCCATGAAATTTGAATTCTAAATTTCCGCATTTTTTAATCTAGACAATGCAGAGATTTTGGACTTACAATTAACTTCCCAATCATTTTCATTTTAAAATAAATTAAAGCAAATGTAATTTTGAAACAATGCATTTTAAACCGGATTTAAAAATCAATATCCATCTAAAATATCAATTTAAAATTTAAGGAATCATTAATTTTTATATAAATTTTTATAAGAAGATGTTTTAATAATATATTTATAATAAGGGTTATATTAGTAAAATTCATTTAATATATTTAAAAAATTAGTAAAAATGTAAATTTTTTTAGGAATTTAAATTTTAAAGAAAGGGAAAGTTTAATTTTATATAGAACATAATTTTATTTTTTTCGAAAAATGGTTTATGTTGCTGCGTAATTTTTAAAAATATTTATAATATTTTAAATTTATAAGTTTTTTTAAATATATTGAACTTTAATATTTAATTTTTAGTTTTTAGATTTTTTAATATTTTATCAGTTTAACTAAATTTACTGTACCTAAATTTTAGTTTTTATTTAGTATGGTTACAAGTTTAATGTTTTTTTAATTTTTTTCCATCAATATTAGTAAAGCTAAAGTATTATTTAAAATAAAGGAATTCTTAAATTGAAAATTTATTTGAATGAGTAAAATGGTTTTAGCTTAATTGTATTTTTGGATGTAAAAATGGATTTATTTTTTGGACACTTGAATTCCATAGACTGTATGGTTTAAATTTGCAATTCCAATAATTCTTTCTTTGATTTCAAACATAATTGTCCAACAAATATACCTCAAAAGGGCCAAAATGTAGAATAACAAAACTATTTGAAATGTTTTTTTTTTTTTTTTTTTTGTCAGTTGCTTTATATAATATATACATAGTTTAGTTTTTCTTCTCTAAACCATACATAATGCATACATGGCATAGAAATATTTTACATAGCATGGACATTTAAATATTTTATATATGGACCACATTGTTATTTATATATTTTTAAATATGGGTGGAGGGCAAGAGCAAAATATTTTTCTCAAGGTTTTTTTCTTTGCTTTAGTCTCGTGGTTTTCTATGGGCTTAGTTGTTTTTCATTTCCATGTCTTCACAACTTTTTCTCCCTTTTGCTTCTTGTGACTTCTAGATGTTTTCTCGATCATATAACATGTTGTATGGCCTGCCATATAGTGGTCCATTAGCATGGAAGAGGAACAATTAGAATTTTTAAGAAGCTCGATACACTCTCCTATTTTGCATTCTCAAGAAAAGTATGATGTGTTAATCACTGGAAGGCCTTCTCATATCTCATCACATGCTCTAAATTTTCCTCCTGTGCCACATCTTGATCCTTCCAACAATCTACGATCAAGATCATGTTTGGATGTAGAGACTTTGCAATCAATTGAAGGTTAGCATTTAATGTGCATAACTTGGATTAGCCGTTGCCCCTATCTCCTCTATTCACTCTTGGGTGGCATCAAATCAATTCTCGCCCATACTCCCTTTATTCTCCCATAGTTACAACTATGGCTTGGCTGACCAGTTGACCCAATCAAGACTATGAGTTGGCGTAACTCCCCATAGTGTTGCTAAGAATTATTCTCAGACCATGCAATTGTGAGCACAGACATGAGCTGGACAATCTCGACAACTAATGTGCCTGATAGACGGGAACCATTCCCATTAATTTCCATTACCACCACTACCCACTAGTGAAGTCCTGAGGTTGTGGTGAGCATTAGATGAGGGAGCATGGGGCAGTCACGTCGAGTGAAAAACTGATAAGTGGGATATTTCCCATTAAGTGTCATCCTATTATCAAGATTGGGATGTTGAAAAAACTCCCACTATAGGATCTACCTAGAGGAGTGTGACTCAATAACCAATAACCACTGAGTCATGTGGAGGTAGGATCAGTGTCCAATGGTGTGCTTGGAGAGGAGAATGGGGGAACTTGATCACTTAAAAGGGTCAACTTGACTAGGAGGAGGCCGACTGGGCTTCAATGGAACCAAAAACTCTAAATTTAAAATTCAAATTTTCTTCTTTTGAAATGAGCATGAAGAACATGCTTTACAACATTTTTCTTTTGACCTTAGCATGAAGAACATGTTGCAAAATAAATATATAAATAAAAATTTACATTATGAAGACTCACCATAGTTACAAAACTCAACACTCCCTCTTAACTAGGGAGGTATTCATAATGAATTATCACATTGTTCTCAAGTTTAAAGATTCATTAAGGAAGGATCAAGATTAATATAAACATCACCATTAATATCATAATCACTAGCATCACAATCATCTAGTTCAACCCTCTTGACCTATAACAATCATGGCATCCACTGAGTACATATGGTAGAACATCGATATCAACTAGTCACCATGATCTGAGTGGTGCATCAGCCTCATGGTATCTAGACTAGTTCTCATACACCATCACAAAATTAGTGCATGTGGTCTAAGTGAAACTCCAAATGGCCTCAACCCTTGCTAAATGCAAAAACAAGCTCACTCTAGAAAGACATTTGAGTATGATGTTGGGAGGATACTACACACTATAGAAAGAGATCTAAGCGACCTCTAGGACTATTCTCCAACCAAGATCTGATTGACATAGGGAGAATATCCTATGTTGGACCATTTTCCTATATAGGTGAAAGTGATGCAAAGGGGAGAATATCCTATGTTGGACCATTTTCCTATATAGGTGAAAGTGATGCAAAGACTACAACCCTAATGACATAAGAAAACGTTTTTCTATTGGACCATTTTTCCTAATTCCACTCATTGTACTCGATACATGGATAACAACCCTAATTCTTATCAGAGTACATGACACATGAAGATTGTCTTCCCACGATGCTATCTAATTTATAAAACCATTCTCCCTAATCTGGTCAATGTATTTGACACAGGGATAACATCCCTAATTATGGTCTAAATACATGACATAAGGAGTTCTAACCATGTTCATGATTTAATCACTGCTCCCTCTTAATCAAAGAGTTGTTCTCCACAAGCCCAATATTGTGACGAAAGTACACAAACTTCCCTCTAGAAAGAGGCTTCATCAACATATCGACTATGTACTCATCAGTGGAGTTATATTCGAGCAACATTTCCCCTTTCATCACCATGTATGTCATGATACAATCCTGCAAGTAGCCTCTGAAGCCACATTGCTTCTCAACTTGTGAATTCAATTGTAATATACTTGGCCCTTGCCATACGAGGTGACTTTCTCATTCAAGTAATTATACTTAGACCCAAACTAAGAAAATAAACTCAAACTGAATTTGGGAATCATTGCAGAATCACAGGATCCATTATCAGAGTTGCTTTCGGGTCACCATGACTGAGCATTACCTCTTACACTAATAGTCCATCATCCAGGAATGTAAGGTCAACATTATTTGAGGTCATGACAGGGTTATCTGATTGCTCCCTCCACAAATATTCTCTCTGACACATGATTCCTTCAACTTACATTAGAGATAAATCACACAGGATCATCAACTGAGGAAAACCTCTTGACATGATTCTCTTTCTATTTTTGGTAAAACCTTCACAAATCTTGTTTCCTTGTTGCCATTTGTTGCATGCTAGATCTTGAATTCTCTTTTGGCACAATCAGTGCATAATTGAAATAACCAGCTCCCTCTGAACTTGGGTCTTATTTTGTACAATATCATTCAAGTAGAAATTCTGTAGAATCCTCTTATTTTGCTTCGTTGTTCCACTTATTCCATTGCTAGGAAAGTATTGTCGTTGACTTGCAATCCTTACTAGGAGGTCATGGAATACTGATTACAACCAAATAAAGGATATAAATACTAGTAGAATAATAAAGACAATAACAATAGTCATAATGAGAGATGAGAGATATATAATATTAAACCATACCCATTTGTAATAGTCAGTAATGTTCAAACACAATCAAAGACACCCATTAGGGGAATTTTGAGGTCTAAAATGGGCCTCCTAAGAAAAATGTACAAACAAAATAAAATTTATAAGAACCAATAGGATTCAAGATGATGATGCCAACCATGGGGGATGATTCACCATTTTTGGAGTAAAAAAGTAAAAATATTAAAAAACAATAAAACTACTTTTTCAACTAGCATTTTAAACTTATCTCCCTAAGGGTTTATTCAAATTTCAAGTGGAAGTACTCATTAGATGTAAAATTCAATTCCTCATCCAAGGAGTACCCATGTCGCATACTTTCGATGGACTCTGCTACACGAAAAATGAGAAATGCATGAAAAAATGTTATTGTAATCACATTTTTCATGTATTTCTCATTTTTTGTGTAGCAAGGTACATCTAAAGCATGAAACATGGGTACTCCTTGGATGAGGAATCAAATTCTGCATCCAACGAGTGTTTCCGCTCAAAATTTGAGTAAACCCATAGGGAGATAAGTTGAAAATATGAGTTGAAAAATTAATTTTTCTTTTTTTCCCTATAAAATTTGATGATGTAATCCAATTTTATTTTATTATTACCACCATTACTTTATAATTTCCTTAGGAGGCCCATTTTAGACCTCAAAATTCCCCTAATTTGAAAATCCCTAAGAATTGGATCAATGTTAGCAAGGGTATTAGGTTAAGATAATTGAGGAAACATGTTTGGGTTGAAAACACTAATCAAGGTACATGTTGAAATCATGCGCATGTTCTTTGTAGATGCTTAACTTTCCATTTTGTCTTGTCAAACACCATGGAGAGAATTCAAAGTCCAATAAGTTACAGGCAACTGTTGCCACAAATTATTTGGTGAAATGGTAAAGGAAAACATAAGAAACAATGTAAGGTAGAGTACCAAAGCAGGTTCCTCATGTAACATAACGCAACATGGCTAATCATAGCCAACCAGTACCATATAATGTATAAAAATTTATGTTTTTCCTTGGAAATTTTGCTAATGGAAATGTCATCAAAGCTTGCACAATTAATACTTATAGCTTTGGACAATTCCCAGATTCAGTTTGAGTTAATTGCCTTAGTTTGGGTCTGAATATAATTTCTTGAATAAGCAATTTACCTTGTATGGCAAGGGCTGAGTATATTACAATTGGATTGACATATTGGGAATTAGTATGGATTTAGAGGCTACTTTTAGGATTGTATCATGATATACATGGTGATGAAAGGGGAAATGAAGCTTGGATATAACTCCATTGGTGAGTAGATATCCAATAGTAAGAGGAAGCCTCTTTCTAGAGGGAAGTTTCTGTACTTTCAAGACAAGCTTTGGCTTGTGGAGAATGCCTCTCTAATTGAGAGGGAGTAATGATTGCATCATGGATATGGTTTCTCCCCGTATCATATATTTTGACTGGAATTAGGGGCATTATCCCTATGTCAAGTACATTGAACGAAATTAGGGAGAATGGTATCATAGATTAGATAGCATCATGGTAATAGATTCTTCATGTATCATGTACTCTTATCAAAATTAGGGTTGTTATCCCTATATCGAGTATATTGAGTGGAATTAGGAAGAATGGTCTAGTGAAAAATATTTTCCCATGACATTAGGGTTGTAGTCCATATGTCACTTTGACATGTATAGGAAAATAATCCGGTAGAGGATATTATCCCTATGTTGATTAGACCTTGGTTGGAGAATTGTCCTAGATGACTCTTAGATCTCTTTCTAGAGTGAGCAAGATCCTCCTAACATCATGCTCGAATATCTTTCTAGAGTGATCTTCTTTTGGCATTCGTCCTAGGTTGAGGCCGTTTGGAGTTTCACCTGGACTATGTGCACTAGTCGTGTGATGATGAATACGAACTAGTCTAGACACCATGAGGTTGAGGTGCCACTTGGATCATGGTGACTAGTTGATATTGATGTTGTACCATAGGTATTGAGTGGATGCCATGATTATTATAAGTCAAGAGGGTTGACCTAGATGATTATGATGCTAGTGATTATGATATTAATGATGATGCTTATCTTAATCTTGATCCTTCCTTATAGAATCTTTAAGCTTAGGAACAACGTGATAAGTCATTATGAATACCTCCCTAGTTAAGAGGGAGTGTTGCATTTTGTAACTATGGTCAATCTTCATATTGTGAATTTTTGTTTATATATTTATTTTGAAGCATGTCCTTCATGTTGAGTTCAAAAGAAAAATGTTGTAAAGCATGTTCTTCATGATCATTTCAAAAGAAGAAAATTTGAATTTAAAATTTAATTTTTTTCGCTCCAATGAAGCCCAGTTAGCCTCATAACCAAGTTGGCCCATATAAGTGATCAAGTTCCCTCGTTCTCCTCTCCAAGCACACCTTTGGGCATTGATCCTACTTCCACTTGACTTAGTGATTATCAGTTATTGAGTCACGCTCCTCTAGGTAGCTCCTATAGTGGGAATTTTTTCGATATCCATGATCTTGATAATAGGATGACACTTAATGGGGAGAAGCCCAATTATCGGTTTGTCACTCGATGGGGATGCTTGTGATCCTTTTCCCAATTCTCACCACAACCTCAACACTTCATTGGTGGGTAGTGGTGGTAATGGAAATTAATGGGAATGGTTATCGTCTATTGGTCTTGTTAGTTGACAAGACTTCACAACTCTTGTCAATGCTCACAATTGCAGAGTTTGAGAATATTTCTCAACAACACTGCAGGGAGTTGCCTCGACCCATAGTTTTGATTGGGTCAAGTAGTTAGTCGAGCCATAACTATAAATATGGGTGAATAAAGGGAATAGGGGTGAAGGTTGAGTTGATGCCCACCCAAGTGTGAATTATAGAGGAGATAGGGGCACGGGCTAAGCCAAGCCATCCCCATTACATACCAACCTTCAATTGACTATAGAGTGTATGCATTTGAACACAATCTTGATCTCAAATTGTTGGAAGGATCGAGATGTGGTGTAGGAGGACAATTCAGAGCATGTGATGGGATATGAGAAGACCTTCGATTAACACATCATACTTGGCTTGAGAATGGAAAATATGAGAGTGTAGTAAGTTGCCTGAAAATTCTAGTTGTTCCTCTTCCATGTTAATGGACCACTATATGGCAAGCCATGCAACAAGTCATATGATCGAGAAAACGTCTAGAAGCCATAGGAAGAAAAAGGGAGAAAAAGTTGCGAGGACATGGAAATGAAAAACAACTAAGCCCATAGAAAAGCACGAGTCCAATGCAAAGAAAAAAACCTTGAGAAGATCCATTAGCTCACGCCCTCCATTACCCATATTTAAAAATATATTAATAGCTAAAAATAAAATTTCAATGTGGACAATAGGGTCTATAAATAAAATATTTAAATTTCCATGTTAAGTAAGATATTTCTATGTCAACTATGTATATATTATGTATGGTTTAGAGAAAAAAGAACTAAACTATGTATATATTATATAAAACAATTAAAAAAATCAATTAGTTTCATTATTCTATATTTTGGCCATTTTGAAGTATATTTGTTGGTCAATTTTGTTTGAAATCTATCAAAAATTTATTAGAATGAAAAATTTAAGCATGTAGTCTATGCAATTCAAGTGTCCCTAATATTTTCAAAGGTTAAATCCCAATTTTACATAATAATTAAATAAAAAAAAATAAATAAAATAAAATAATAAAAAAAATGCAAATAAATACCAACATTTCAATTAAAATTTCCAATTTAAAAATTGTCTTCTATTTACCAAAAAAAAAATAAAAAAAAATAAACTTTTTAAGTTTTGAATAACAAGAAACAACATTAAAAAAAAAAAAAAAAAAACATTTATTTATAACCAATACAAATATAATTAAATCAAATGTAAATAAAAAGCTAAACTCATAAAATTAAAATTTTAAAATAGCTAAACTAATAATTAATAGAAAATTTATTATTATTTAAAATAAATAAATAAAATATATATGTTATATTTTATTAATTATTATTAAATATATAAAATAAACGCACACATAACAAAATCGTCTTTCATATTATTATTTACGAATAAACACATTTCTTTATTTAAAATTAAATGATTTTTAATTATATTAATGTTTTTAAAACACATTTTTTTCAAAAATACATGTGCTTATAATTTAGGTTAAATAATATTATATATTATATATAATATATATAATATTATATATATATATTATTATATATATATATATATATAATTTTGTTACTTAATATATACTAAATGTAATCATTTGCTTATATACTTTTACTTGACTTAAATAGAGCACATTCGAATACTTTCTAGAAAATTAAAATTGAAATTGAAAAAACAAAAGAATGAAAACCCGAAAATTAGAATCGAAGGAAAGAAAGAAAGAAATTTCTTTAACATCCACGAGGCTAAATAAAGATAGTCTATGGAACATATTGCTTCTTCATCTGTCTGATGTATTCAGCCCTTTTTCTGTGAAGCTTCACAATAAATGCTCCCAGCTTCTCGACAAACCCCTTGCTAAATAGATTATCCCAAGAGTTTGTTGCGTGCATACTTGCATACCTTTCCCTGTTGTCTTTAAAGGCCTTACATTTTAAAATGAAATGTTTTTCTATTTCCACTTTTCCAGAAGAAAAAAAATGCATACCCTTTCCTCCCACACTTCCTTTGGCCTTTTCCAGCACCCTGTTTCATAATGGAGTTGATGAGAATTAGTCCTTAACTGAGAAATAAGAATTTTGGCTCTCTAAGAGATATTTGCCTCTATGTATGCTTTTGGTTGATGATTATGAGTGGGATTAAACACTTCAATATAGTAATTTTTCTTTCTTCCTAGCTCCTTGTCCCAAGTACATTTGTGGAACTTTTCCATAACAAAAGCTTTAGCCTCTTTGTTGTTTATGGGACACGTGTTCAAGAAAATACCCATTTACTAAACCATTTGTTATTTTGTTGCATCCAAGTTTCTTTGGTCTTGCACAATCTATCATTGAAGACAACCTTAGGCCATCTACCCTCTTCGATTTGCTCAATTTTTTTTAAGTACCTTATGACTCCCACCATAGCAATTGCTTCAATAGGAGTAGTCCCTGTTTCACTTAACAAGATATCATAAGAAACTGCACTTTTAACCTTAAATTTGTTTGTAATCAAACGCTTATGAATTTTCTCAATTTGTCTCCACTGCATGTCAGAGGTACTACTAGCCCACAGTTCACAACCATAGAGAATCACCGGAATCACTAAAAGCCCAAAAATATTTTGAGTTGTCTTCCAGTCCCATAACTCTGCCTCTCTACACCTATTTTGAAAAGCATAAAATGCTTTCCAACCCCTCAAAATTCTTTTCTTTCTACAACCATTCCAGCTTAGATTTTTGTTGAAGTCAATTCCAAGGTATTTGTAATTTGCAACTTCTTCTAGAATGTTGCCTTTAAAGTAGAACTTATGCTGGTTATGTTTTCTTTTCTTAGAGAAGACCACGACTTTCGTTTTGTTGATATTGACTTGCATCCCCACACTTCTACAAAAATTCTTAAGGGATAGTAAGTGCTCTTGCAAAGCAAGAGCCGATTTAGCAATTAGAATAAGGTCATCTGCATACAAAATAAGCCTTATAACAAACTCGCACAAATAGATACCATCACCCCCTTGCGAATTTAACCACTCCTCAAGCTTGTCGATATATAAACCAAAAAGGGTAAGAGATAGTGGGCAACCATGCTTGACCCTGATATCACTTCTAAAACTTTCACAAATACCTACTGAAGTTCTAATTTTGACTTTCACCTCTTCATACAACCTATGCACAGCTGCTCTCAAATGTTTAGGAACCTTAAGTTCCTCCATTCTCTGTCAAATTTTATCCCTAGGAACCTACTCAAACGCTTTTCTGAAATCAACGTAGAAGCAAAAGAGTTCTTCCTCTTTCTCCCAAAATTTTTCAATGATGTGCCTTAAATTTATGCAATGATCAACTGTGGAATGTTTAGGTCTAAAATTTGCTTGCCATTTAGCACGCTTATCTCTTTCTTTTGCCCACTTGCTAATTTTGTTTTCTAGCATGCTTCCAAATAGCTTTGCAAACAAAGGGTTTATCATGATGGTCCTATAATTGGAGGGATTATTGACGTCACTACTCTTGAAAAGAGGTATTGCCAGACTAGTTGTCCAATCTGTGGGGAGCCCTTATCGTATGATGTTGTTAAAGATTTTTGTAATGTGAGGTGCAAGAATCTTTGAGCCCCACTTTAGATATTCTGCTTGGAGTTCAACTAACTCTTTTGCTTTTCCAACACCCAACTTCTTGATACCCATCTCTACCTCTTGTACCATGAAGAGTTCAGTATCAATGTTGACCAAGAGGGGAGGGTCAACCTTGGGAACCTGCTCATAGAGTTGTCTTGCATAGTCAAACCATTTAGAAGTTGTAATATTATTTCCAATTTGTATCTTTTTGGTTGGAGCTCCTTCCAAAATAATTTGGGATTATTTTTCCCAAGGAAGATTAGTTCTTCCCTCCTTGAAACCATGAAATCAACATTTTTTTTCTTCGGAATATGCCTCCCCAATAGGATTGAGAGTGTGGCAGCTTAGATTTTAACTAAAATTTGGCCTCGCCTTGGTTTTGGAACAAGAAATTCCTTGAATTTCAAAACATTTTAGATCCATATTTGTTGTAAAACCCTACTTCCTGCATTTTATTGAGAAGTTGAATGTAGACAAGTCCAGAACCTCTACGTGTTGTCCCAATTAAATAAACACGACAATTAAGAAATTTAAAATTCAAATTTCATGGGTGATGGATGATGTATCTATATATCAATGACAACACGGAGTGTTGACGGAAGCGATGGACGAGGGAATTTCGACAACGTCATATCAGCTGGGAAATGAGAAAAAACAGTTTGCCAAATTTCTAAAAAGTCACATTATAGACTACTTTTTAAATTTTTTTGTAACATTTTTCAATAAAAATAATTTATTTGACATGTCAATTTTACAAAAAAATCTCAAAATGTGTATTTTTTTTGCCAAATGTTTCAAGTTATTGTTTTTTTAGTGACAATTATGTGATGTACATTGAAATATTAATTAATGATACATAAATATATAGAAAATTCTAAATTTGAAATATTAACCTTTTTCAGAACTATGCAAAAAAAAAAGATTTCATTACAAAAAAGAATTGAAAAGAAAAACAAAAAAACACAAACTTGAAAAACACTTGAAAGTAAATATCTCAGAAAAGAAAAGTGACTGCTTGAAAAAATTTTAAATTAAAAAAATAATGATCTACACTCAATACATTAGAAAATTAAAGTGTCAAAGTAAACCCCCACAAAAAAGGGTTGATGTTGCATCAACGTCTTTTGAAATCAACATGAAAATCACTAATATTAAAAAAAAAAATGTTCATAGTTGATACATAAGAAAATTTAAAATGTCAAAAATATGCTAAAAAAAGTATACTCTAAATCAATACTTTTCTAAATTGGATGAATTTTTGCTACCTCTGAAAAGTGAAAACTCGGCCAAGTTCTCTTTTGATTGAAAATTTTGTTGCATTTGGATGAAGAAATAAATGAAAATATTTAGAAATACCACTCTATTAATTTGGATTGTGGTTTTGGAAATATATTTTTTTGGAAATTAAGGGTTCTGAAATAACCTAATTGAGTAAATGAACATTTGTTTTAAATTATTCATAGCTTTAGTATTCAAGTGGGATTTGAGATGTTTTGAGGAAGTTTATTCATACTTTTAGGAATATGTGGATATTTCAAATTTTTAATGATCTACCTTTTTTTGTTTTATTTTTTCACTAGGTAATGTGAATCATGAGATGACTGGCATGCCTAACCTATGAGTTGAGTAGCTGCTACCCAAGGCCATCTAAGTTGTCAAAATCACCCAGGGATCGCACTTGGCCTGGGCCACACCAACCCTTAGCAAGGTTGGATTTTTTCCAATGGAGTTTCGAAGCAATGACCTTTTCACTATGAAGTACCTTAACATAACACCATGTCACCATCTTCTCTACACCGTGTGGGCTTTTCATGATCTACGTTTGAAAATTGTAAGATGTTGTAGTGTTTTCTTCTCAAAGTGTACGAAAGAATCCACTTAAAATTGTGGATGACAAACAATCTCAACAATATAAATGACTATTAAACATTGTAGATCTGCAACAACTAATAGAAACAAAACTTGCCAAAATTCTGATCTATGCCACAATCATAGTTAAACAACAAAAAGGAAGAGTAATAACTCCAATTATCTAATGGAAACTAGATATGTAAAGAATAATTTTATTATAACACCTGTGAGGGGAACAAATAAATGTTACCAGTCCCCCTCTATGGGATGGGTTCTTGGCTATCCTCAAACATCTTCAGCTTATGTAGAGTCTCTCTTGCCTATAATGTGTAAACCCATAAAAAATATGGTGTGCAACAATGAAAATAGTCAGAGTTACAACAATGAGTGCAACAATGAAAATAATAAAAAGTGAATCATGAATGAAAAACCCTTCTATTTATAAAAAATATTGAGTTATCCTCGAATAATGAGCAATAATAAAATATTATTGATCCCATTCTTGTATTAACCACCTAGAATATTTTATTATATTTGTTTAGGAGGGAAAAAGTATTCAAACTTTTATTTAGAAACAATAAATAAATAAATGATTTATTTATCATCTCAAGGAATTAGTTAATGAATAATACACAAATAAGGATTTATTTAACTATTCCTAAGGGATTTAGTCAAATTTGACAAATAATAATAATTAATTAGTGATTAATTAATTATTCTTGGAGAAAAATAAGATGATTAATGATTTATCTGTTTATGTTTCATGATTGGGTCAAATATGACAAGGACTAATAATTGAGCAATGGTTTAATTAATTATTCCTAGAAGAAAATCAAATAAATAGTGATTTATTTAATTATTCTTCATGGGTTTAACTATAAAATTACTTAACAAATGTGTTTATTAAATAATTTCTCACGGTGAAAGAAATTTACTATAGTAAAATTGTCTTTACATGGTGTACTTCGATCCATCTTGTAAATTAGGCTAAATGATCAATTTTTTAGTGATAACATAAGATATTCCAAAAAAAATGGCATGAATAATGAATCAAAGAGGCTAATTGAGTATTTTTAAGGAAAATATGTGAAAACTATTACACATTATTACAATACTTTGATGGTGAAGCTATTAAATGGTGGAATTGTCCTAATTACAATATAGAATGAAAGCTCATTTGGGAAAAAGAGATTGAGCAAATGGAAAGAAAATTGTGGGAATAATTATGGGGTTTAGTGAATAAAATGTGGTTTGAGTGGAGAACCTTGGCCCACAACAAATCCTTGTTGTAGAGAGCTTAAAACCCTTTTTTTGGCCGAAAATATCTCTAAATTAAACAACATTCTTTAAGAACCATTTGGCAAGGATTCATAGTGGGCTTATGATAAGCTTGTCCATGAATATAGTAATAATGAGGTGTACTACCTTATGCATAGGAAGTCACTCTTGACTTCCACTTTTAATGCATGGCAATAATGTTTAAACATAACTTCAATGGATCGCTAGGTTTAACAACAATAGTCTTATAGGATCTCGTACAAACTTAAGAGTGTTTGTGTCATTGGATATCTACTAATGGATGCCTATGAAGCCAACGTAATAAAGAGTAGCATCAGAAATTACAAATGCTTTTTTTTCTCTACAGTTGAATCATTCAGACACAATATTTGGGAGTCCAATTTGTTCATCAACGTTGCAAACAAGTTGAATATGCATTCTCATTTTTGTTTCAAGGTGTCATTCATTGGATATAAACTCTTTTTGGTGATTTTGTAGCACCCATATTGTTGCATTATGATGGCTTGTGTCACTACATCCGTGTTTCCACTATGCTCTCCCCTTGGAAACTACATTGTAAGTTTGTATTTAACAATATTAGTAGTATTGTGTATGCATTTCCAAAGTCATGGATGGACGACATACATTCTCAAGCCAAGGCTAAGTATTTTTTTACAAATCCAATTTTTGCATGCTCAAAGCTTATACAAGGAAATAGACGTGATTGTGATTATACATTCTTCCCCACACTTGTATTTTTCCTTTTGTTCATAATGTTTTATGAGTAATATAAGTTATGTTTTCCCTAATCTTCCACATTGCTCAATTTCAAAATGTAGCTACTGATTTAGGTACTTGAAATATTCTTCCTCCACCTTTGCTATTGCAAGTTAAGTGACTTAATTTAGGAAGTGTTTGGGTGTCTACTTTCTACAGGTTAAGGTTGCTCCTCCAATTAATCCACCAATCAATAAGAATCCAAGGGTTAATCCTCCCAATCGTTAATTCACCAATAAGAGGAAGCTTAATGCGAAAAAAGATTACTTAATAAGCCCTAATATAGTGGGCTCACATTTAGTTAATATAATTTCTTTATTGATAGCTATATATTGAGTAGAAGGCAATGCAATGTTTTGCCAAAAAATGTTATTGGATTTGGAGTTTTGTTCTAAGATATTGCCCCCTTAGAGAGGAAAGTGAGCATAATGCTATCATTGATACAAGATATATTTGTCATGTTTTATATATTTTTTCTTATGTTCTTTGGTTTTGAACTATATTTTATGTGATTTCTTTGAAGTTTCAGGGTTAAGTACTGTTACCCACCAAAAGTGGGTAACCCCATAGGAGATTTTTTTTTCTCCTATTTTAGACAACCAACTAACAACCCTACATAATGCTTAGTTATGATGATATTCCACATTACTCCACCATTTTCATGGGTCACACATCTCTCACCATCTGACATTCCTCTTGAATGAAGGAGGGCTACAACTCCATAAGTGCTTTAACCATTTTGCATTCAAGTTATTTTACGTAATGTTTTGGCTATTCTAACATGCATAAAGGGGTGATCTAGATGATTGATCGATATTGACTATAAACTTTTTCTCTCACCTTACCAAGGGGGTTAATTTTTATCCCTAGTCCAGTGGGACCTCCTCTAAGGCATTAGCATTATAGGAGAGGCACTACTTCAAAAACTTGGATTGAAGTTGCATGTTCATAACCATTCCATATTTATCACTTTTCACCTTTACCTTGATATCACCTCCATCTTTCGAGTTAATTGTGATTGGTTCACTAGGATTTGACACCCATACATCCACATCGTTGAGTTAGGATTAAAAAACATTTCCCTACGAGTTAATGCAACTACAAGAAAGATAAAAGCATAGAATGACCATAGCAAAATAAGAAGAAAAGCTAAAATGAAAAATATGATCGGGACATAATTAACATGTGGGAAAAATTGTAGCATGAGATCTACCCCTCCCCCCCATTAGTCATCACCTGGTTCTTGAGCACTAGATGCTTCGTCTTATCATAAGGAACTCTTTCATGTACCAAAACATCGATGAGCAAGAAATTAAATCATCTTAAAGGGGTAAATCAATAGTATATCATAAAAATAAAGCTTGGAAACCTAAGCTATGATCTATATGAAAGCATAATTAAAAATAAGTAAAATATGTACTTGACGGGTGGAAAAAGCAAGCTAAGGAAAAGGGTAACTCATGTAGCCATGATTTCTCCCTCCATACATCTATACACTCGGGATATGGACCTCCACCAATTGGTCCCATGGTCATGACACTTAGCCATGAAGTATTTCTCATTAGTTTCCATTATTGTCAGTAATGCCTAAGAATTAAAGCGTTGACCTTGGAAATGTCACCTCCCCTTAGGTGATGAAAGAACCTAATAGGGTTGATTACCTAGTCACCTATAACAAGGTAGGGAAATTTTTTATGGGACTTGGTCTAGTTAGATATTTGAAGGAGATCCTAGTTTGAAGTCTTATTAAGCCCTTAAAAATTAAGTATGGTCCACTATGATGCATTTATGGTCATTATCTCTAATGAGTAGTCGCTTTCACTTGAGTTTGAGATGGTTTTCCAGGTGGTCTTTCATAGAGTAACAAAGGCCTCATGGGAACACTATCATGTATACTCCACATGATTCCCAAGTCATACTAAACTCTTGGAGAGCAGTGATGACCTTGTAGATGTAATGTTGCACCTCTATAGTAGAGCATTGGGCACTTTGATGATTCCAACAATTATTTGAAACCTAAGAGTACCCATGGAAGTTGAAACACTGAGCTCATCTTTCTTAGTGTTGGAGATTATTTCTATTGAATCCAACAAACCGAGCATGCCCCCAATCTAGCCTTGACATTGTTTGATGGGCATGCCTTGATCTAGAGTCAAAATGATGATGGTCATACCTAGGATGATTGGGGAGGGCTTCTACCACCTCATGGAGATGTTTTAAGACTAGATTTGAGGGCTCTTCCTCAATTCATGGTTGATTATGATGATTGGAGATGAATCTAGCCCTCATATTGCACTTATAGGGCCTTATGACGCCATGCTTGGAAATGATTTTAGGCTCTTATGTGTGGGAAAATAGTGGCTTATTTTGTCATAACGAGCTATTGGGTTGGATTGTAACCCACTTACTTCATGTTCACTCAAAATTAAACTTGTTGAATGGATTTTAGATTAATTAATAGAAGTGATTGACCTCATATAAATAGAGGATCAATCCATTTTGTTTTATCATAATACTTGTGGATTTTAGCCTCCTTGAGAGAGCTCAACCTAGCCTAGATGTAACTCACTACTTCTGGAGATGTGATCTTTTTAGAGCTATTTCTATTGGAGAATGATTTGTGTCTTGGAGATGTATTTTTTAGATTGAATAATGTTATTTCTTGGAAAAATTGTAAATGTAAATTTCATATTTTAATTGTTTTTCATGTGATGAATACATGTTAGGGTTTTCCTCTTATTCCATGATAAATTTGTTCTTCTTGAATTCCATAGAGGACCTCCTAAAGAGCTTTCCTCTACTTAATGTTTCTCCTCATAAAAGAGTAGATAGGGTTTATCAAGTGAAAACCAGGGTTTCCCCCTTACTCCAAACATGTATTTAATTTCTCTTAAATTTATCCCTAAAGACTCCATCACCCAGCTAGGGAAAGGCATTGGAAATCCTTTTGGTCATTGGACAAATATTGAGGTCTAAAATGGGCCTCCTTAGGAATATTATAAAATAATAGTGGAAATAATAAAATAAGATTAGATTAGATCATCAAATTTTAGAGGGAAAAAAAGAAAAAACTATTTTTTCGACTCTTATTTTCAACTTATCTCCCTATGGTTTTACTCATATTTCGATTGGGAGGACTCACTAGATATGAAATTTAATTTCTCATCCAAAGAGTACCCATGTTTCATAATTTCAATGGACCCTGTTACACAAAAAATAAGAAATACATGAAAAGAACTTGATGACAATCATGTTTTTCATGTATTTCTAATTTTTCATGTGGTAGGGTCCATCAAAAGTATGCAATGTGGTTACTCCTTAGATGAGGAATTAAATTCTACATCCAACAAGTGTTCTCGCTTGAAATTTGAGTAAAACCATAAGGATATAAGTTGAATAGTTTTTTTTATAATATTTTTACCTTTTTACTCCAAAAATGGTGAATCATCTCCCATGGTTGACATCATCATCTTGAATCCTATTGGTTCTTATAAATTTGAATTTGGTTGTACATTTTTGTTTTGAGGCCCATTTTTTACCTCAAAATTTCTCTAAGTAAAAAATCATAAAAACTTTACTCTCTTCTTCCTCTTTATTTTTCTAAGCTCTTTAATGCAATCCACTAGGGCTAGGACATAAGGACAAGTTCAACCAAGTGCATTTTAGAAAGATTCTGGGTCTTCTCTAGCTTGAATCCAGCTTGATTGATCATTTTCACTCAAAATCTAGCATTTTTCATGGTTGGATTTTCCCCAATAGGGATGGCGTCATCTTCCCTGGAGAAACCATAACTTTGGTTAAGTCTTCAATTTGGGGCTAATATTGAAGGTTTTCCCTCTCATTTTGTTAGTTACATTACTTGCAAGCCTTTTCTTTTCTCTTGTATTCCTTGGCCCCCCTTTGTTGATCTACATCTTGAAACCCTAGGTGTCAAGTGTCTCTCTAAGGCTTTGTATATGGTGTGTTGTTGCCACCCATACCGAATTGTGCCTTTTTCCATTGAATAAGTACTTTTCTTAGCCTTTGATTTATATCATCTTAATCCATTTGACTTGAAATATTATTTAGGAGAAAACTAGGAAGCCTTCCCATGTGGTGAAATTCCACTAAAGACTAAGAGGAGGATCACTAAGGTAACAATAGCAATCGACATCATTGTTGCATCTAAGTTTGGCCCTTTACCTTGTGAGACTTTTACAAGGCCTGCTAGATTTTGAGGCAACAAGTACATTACAAGTGGTTTCAAAGTTCTTTCTTAGGCCAAAAAATGGATAATTCTTTTACCTTTTTTGTACTTTTTGACTATAAAAAGTGAATGACAACATTGAGATTGATTTCTAAAAATTGTGTAGAATTTGAAGATATCAACCTCTTTAAAATAATACCAAAGTTTAAAAAAAATTGTTGAAAAGGAAGTTTGGGGAGTGGAGTTATCATTGATTTAAAACCATATTTTTTAATGTTTTTTTTGTGACAGTTGCAAATTTTGGAAATTGAATATATTTTGATAAAGTACACAAATTTTATTGAAACTAGTGATAATATATCGAAAGAAGTTTTGGAATTTCATAATTGGGGACATAATCAACAATAAAAAAAAATGCATAAATTTTGATCATTTTACGTTTTCATCCTCAAACCCTTCATTAAAACAAAGTCGTTTTTGGATTATTACAATTTTTTTTTCTTAGATGAGCAAGATCCTAAGCTATTTATTTATTATAGACATGTTTCAACATCTTTAAATAACATAATGATTTATCACTCAAATGATAAAACTTCAGTCAGGGAAGAATAAATGTAAGAAATACAAGTGGAATCACATTGTTATAAACCATTGTAATATTTATTCACCCATTCCATTAGCATTACATTAGAAAATACCTATATATGGATTATCATTTCCACATACCCTTAGGTGTTGAGAAACCAATATGCTGTAGATTAGGGTTGATTTCTCTTACTTGATAATTACTTGTAAATTTTTGTTGGCTTGTATTTCTTTTATTATGTTCTCTTCATCAAGAAATTACCAAAATAAACAAAACAAGAAGATCACAAGAGATAAGAACACAAATATATAGGCTCCAAGCTAGGGAAAAATCCCCACAAGTGGAAAACCAAAGAAAAATCCTCTTTTTCTAGAATCAGATTAAAATGAGATATCCAAGACCCAAGACCAAGACCAAGAAGATCACAATGAACCCAAGTCAACCCTCCTTCAAGTCTCCTTCACCAAGTCAAAGTCAACAAAGTGAACACTGGCCAAATTTTTGAATTCTGGTAATCCCCTAAAAATTCGACCTTTGAAATTTTGGGCCCTGAAATCTCAGCTCTATAACAACTTCTGAAAAATTGAAAGAATTTCACATGCGTTAATAGAATTACGGAAAAAATAATTTTATTTCTCTCTCATTTGATCTCCTTCTTCTTCCTTTGACTTGATTGGTCTTTCTCCTTCTCTATGCACATAAATTGAAAGTGATTTCCAAAAATGTGAAGCACAGGTGCCAATATATAGTTGTTCGATCGTATGAAGAGACACAACTTATGGGTTGGCCAACTTGTCCATCTGGAGGGCCTACTTGGTCTTGTGAAGACACTTTGACTCAAGAATGAATTTCTTTTCTTTTCTTCCAAAATGTCAATGACTAATAATACATTTTCTTTTTTACTTAAATGACCCTACAAGAATGAAGAACATGCTTTGACTAGAAAAATAAAATAATAATAATAATCATTTTTCTTTTTCTTTTTTTTGGTTTTTACTTGAAATATATATTGATACAAGTACAATGATAATTATGAAGATCAAACCTAGATACATTTTCAACACTCCCTCTTAACTAGGGAGGTATTCATAATGACTCAATAGGATACTAGGGTCCTCTCACATTGAAATATTCTCATAAGAAGATTTTGGATTGATAAGAATTATCACCATCATAACCAACATTGTCAAACACAACACGGTCTTGACTGAAAATCTCTATCTATCCACTAGATTAGAGCACAATACTGGGAGGCATAAATTTAGACGACACCATTGCCTCTCTCTAGGAACATACCCCATCTCAATGTTCACCAAGTATGCCCTCACAATACTATTTTTATCTTGGATAACCTATCCTCAAAGAATATGGGTCATCAGGACTACTCCTATCTTGGATACCATTCATAAAGTATTATTGGTCCCAGATGCTTATCCAATCTTCCATTCTCCCTCCACTGTCTTCACTAGGCTTACTGCTATTAGTACTAGCGATAACGCATGACACATGTAGAATAGTATTATTTTTTGTAGCATCAGATGGAATTTTAGTCTTGACAGTTGTCAAAGAGGCTAATAAACACTAGGACTCCATAACCGAGAAAGAGTCTCATGGAAATCCACCTATAAATGCCTTTATTAAGTTAATTAATCAGTTATTAAATTTTTCCTAAGTCTAACTTAGGGAAAATGATTAATTAACATGAATTCTTTAAGGAAGGTGAAATTCTCTAGAAACTCACATGGATCATTTAGGAAATAATCTTAGCCATTGATTAATTTTTAATATTGGTCATTGGAGTCCCAACTAGAGATTATAAGAGGAAGTTGATAGGTAGATGGAGGAACACACTTGAGATCGATTTCCTTGGGCAGTTCGATTTTCTAAAGAGAAACAATAGTTGCCAGAAAATTTCAATCCAGAGAAGGGAAACAAATATAGAGATGGGCAAAGATAGTGATTTTCGAGAAAGTCTTCCAGATGCATAGAGTTAGTAGCAGAAGGGTCGTATTTCCTAGAGAAACTACACAAAGCCACTGCATATGGCTTCAAAGGGAGATTGATTTTGCTGAAGGAAAGATACATTCAGTTGTAGTTGGTTTAGAAATTCTCTAGGAGGCCAAGAGAATTTCTTACAGAGGCAGAGTCAGCCAGGATGTCATTTTTCCAGCAATTCCAGGGCTTAGCGAGTTGGGGTTTGCACAAGTAGTGTGCAAAGGTTGTATGACTGACTAGCTTTTCCAGTTTTCAGAGCTGGATCAAGCATGGTACTGAGGTATTTGCCTCAAATAATTTTGCCAATTTATTTTCCTGATTGGATTGCCAGTTGGCAATCCATAGATTGTACTTGAAATTTCTCACTGCTGCTTAATAATAAAACCCTCAGCTATTGCACCAGTTTTCTCAAGTTGGAATTTTTCATGGACTTTAGTTCAAAATATCCATGTCATAATTTTGTGTGTGCCAGTATTTTCTCAGTTTCCAATTTCTCCTCCGTAGTATTTATTTTGGTGAAAATTGCAGTTGTGAGTTATTCACTATTTACCGTAGCAAATAAAATATTAATTAATTTACAATTAGAAGAATATTTTCTAATTGTTGCAATAGTTGAGAATTTCACAAATACAATGTTCACCGTCACTCTTTCTCAACCAGGGAGGTCATCCTCACTCCCTCTCAAACATGGAGGCATAATGTAACTTTCCTTACAAAAGTACCTCTGTTATGTGAGTGATTTCTGAGTACATTTGATATATTTTCTTTGGGCAATTTTCGTCAAATAGTTAGGTGATAAACATGTTGTAGGTGATTTTTATTATTTTAATCTCCAAAATAGTTTACACAATGCTCAATACATTCCCAACATACTTCATAAATAAATTCATATGATTTATATTAGATTCAGAAAATGATATACAATTGATATATAACTATATTGAAATAACACTAGTATAGAAAATCTTCTAAGAATGCTAGCTTCTGTGATTCATGATTTATGCAGTGTCTTCTGGATAAATCACATGATTCTTTTATGGTCGACATGTTTCAAACCACTTATTGTGGTTCATCATGAGGACAAAAATGGATTCATGATTTAGAGAATGAATAAATATAACAAAAATGCAATAATAGATCCATAATGAATAGAAAAATAAATAATATAATATTAAAATTAAACATTAAAAAATGCATAAAAAGTATTATTAAAAAGGAATACATAAATTAAATTAGAAACAATAAAGAAATAGAATTTAAAAATAGAAATGGACCAAAAACAAACATAAAAGAATACAATATAAAATACAAATAAACTTTTAAGTATTTTATTATAAATATTTTCTTATTTTAAAATAAATTATATAACACCTATTCATATAAAGATGAATATTATACATTCAAAGAGACTTTACTCTTCTTTTTTTTAAACACAAAAATAAATTGGAACTAACTAAAATAACAATAAAAAAGAAAAGAATATTAAAACATAAATTAACAAAAGCTAAATAGATATTATATTTACATATTATTTAATTACAAAAACCTTTCTATTTTAATTGAACGAAATCATATCTAAAAAAGAAAAGGAAGAAGAATAAAATTAAAATGAATCTAAATGAAAATATGACTATAATAAATAAATATTAAAAATAAATAAATAAATCTAAAAACTTTATAGAAAGAATAGCATGTATTTATTTATTAAAAAAAATTGGAGTTGGAGAGAAATAAAGAAAGAAATACATCTACTAATAAAGGGATGGGATCCAACAACTGTTGATCTTCCATTCACCATCTTTATTTAATGTGTTGGATCTTTTTTTTTTATTTCATTATATGTTCCCCGTGGCTAGCTCTAGCTTGGGGATGTATCTATTATAGTCCATCTGATGTTTTCCAGGTATGATGACTGTAATACTATCAAATTCCTTAGAAGGAATCTGTCTCCGATCCACCATGTTCTCATCTATGAATTATGGGAAGCCCCACTATCAATCAATATTGTCACCTTGTGCCCTGCTAGAACCCCTTTGAATCTAAAAGTGTGATATCTAGGGAATCCTGACAGAGAGGCAATGGTAGGAGTTTTTCTTTATGCATGTGAGGACTCGCCTCCAACCATTTGGTGCATATGTCCATACACTTATCCCTATACTTATCCCTGCACTGGCTCCTCATCTCCATCATCATTTTCGCTCTCCAAGTACACCTCAATATAGTGAGCCTTTCCCACCTTGTCCTTACCTACACATTTGTGCCCTTAGGTTCCCATAGATCCTGTCAGTTGAAACATAGCCTGTTCTTCCTTAACTCCTTCAAAATCTCCTCATCCACCTTTGGTTTCCTTCTCCACTCCTTTTGAAAGGGATTATTGTCTTTATTCTTTTGAGGGTAAGAGAGTTTAAGAGTGAATTTACTTTTGGAAGCAACATCCTATAAATCATTGGTCTTATTAATTGCCACAAAAAGAGTGGCAGGTCCAAATCCTTTGATCCATTCACATAGAGGTTATGAAAACCCCTCTACAAATAGCATCACTAATATGGCCTATGAGACATCTGTGACCATGAATACCAGTCTCTCAAACTATGAAATATATATGCCTCTAGACTACCGCTCTTCCTGAGTTGTGCCAACTCTCTAAAATGAAGCTCTTGATCCTTCCTTTCAAAATTCTCAAGAGTATTTAAGTGAAATTAGTATATGAGGTGATGTTGTTGTGACCCATAGTCACCAACCCATGGTACCATCACTCATGGGCCTCACCATCCAAGTGTAACATTGCTAGCTTAATAGCCTCCTCCTCTATCATTTCGTGCAACTGGAAATATGTATCTAGATATCGAGCTGAGCATTTGGATGACCCATGAAATAAGGGGATGGTCACCTTAACCAATGTATTTTTCAGCTCTTGGTTCTAAAGTGGTCCTGCCTCAAAAAATGTAACCCCCAACTATAGCAACCTTCCAAATACTATTGAATATTTTCACAACCAACAAGGTAAATATGTAGGGGCTATATACTGATGAACAATATCTCTTCTCACCCATCTCTAGTGCTATCATGACCCTTAAGAATAAAATCTATCCCACAGTACCCACACTTTTCAATGGAAGATGCACGATCAAGGTAAACAATAATATCATACTCTTGTGGATAAGTAATGTGTCAAGCCAATAGTAGTAACCCACAACCTTTATGGCACAATGAAAGTGACCCCTTCACATTCATAATACAACTCTCTCTGATAGATATCCCACACAACATATACAACAAGGTTCTCGTCCTCTTACTTAAAGCATCTCGAACCATTTTTATAATAACACTCGTCCAAGGTGAATGTGTGGTGGTACCACCTTCTCTTCACAAGGGAACTCAACCAATCATAGGGGTAGAGATCGAATCCATTGTTTTTCGAACCGACAAGCATGAGAGCTTGGAAACTTGATTTTCTTAATGGGTATTTCCCCAATGAGACCACTCTTCATATTTTTTGTGTGTAACCTGTAAGAAAAAATATATGGAAAACACAATATCAATAAATAAAATCAATTGACAAAACCTCAATACTTCAATATTCACTGTAAATATTTTACTCCATTGAATCATAATGGTAAAATCTATGTGATCTCACTCCTTGAATGAGTTAGAGTGTATAGTTTCAACACTAAAACTAGCTATGACGGTTAGGGTTCTCCAAACCCTAAAGTCCTCCTCAAAAACTCTCTAAGATATCTTTTCTCAAAAACACCAAATGAATGAACGAGGAGAGTATCCTCACTTTTTCTCCTTTATAAACTTATGGACTTTTGCTACCATTTTACCCTTTTAACTTTCGTAAAGTCACTTTATAACATTTTCACTTTATAAAGTTAAAGTGACTTTTCACTTACCCAGGTAATGTCCCCTTTTCACCCCTTAGACTTTATAATGTTTCCATAGGCGAATTAAGTCCCCTTATTAAATTTTTCTCCACTTTAGCCTATGAGAACCATGTTAGGCTAGCAGACTTCATCATAAGCTTCCTAAGTGGTTGGGGACATTACGCATAACCACAAGCCTCGACTTATCTCATTCTACATCAATATATCAACTACTTGGTCTTCAGTGGAGATCTAGTTGTAGCTTCTTTGGCTTCTATCTGTGTCACATCATAACGAGCTTCAAGATTCCTAGACCTTTGTCATTCTTCACATATCTTCAATCATGTCAACAATTCTGTCATCAATCAGTTTTGTAGAGCCAAAATTCTTCACATCTAATTGCACATTCCTTCACATATTCTTTTCTTGCTTCACGTTTTTCTAATAAATCATATCAACTTTCATTCATTAAGAGTATCTCTATCAGTAATAGCACCTATCACAATGATCAGTCATAGATCCCTCTTACTAGCCTCTTTTTGATGAAAATTGAATCAAATATATCTTGAAATGATCAACACAATATCTTATGACTATTTACTACCCTTTTATGCACATATCAACTATATGTCCTTCTTGGAAGCCAAATCAAGTCCCAAACATTATAGAGGTTATAAAACAATCGACATTTCTCCCAATTTCATGTAGTAAAATCTTTAAATAAATTTCTACTCCTTTTTCCTTCTGAAGTTGAAATTGTTTCCTTCCTCACATTCTTCAAGAAATAATGATAAATCATAAAGTCCCATCATTGATGTTTTCTACTTCCATAAGTCAAAGCATTCATCTATATTTTAAACCAAGAAATATAATGTTTGTTTATATCCATGCACAATTTTGAATCAAGTTCTTCTTTCAACTCCCTCTGAAGGTATGAGTCCAACGCTTCTATTAAAACTTCTTTCAATGTAATTGTACATCTTCCTTCCAATATGTCATAAAGTTGCTTCTTTAATATTCTTTTCTCATGGATGATAAAGTTCCTTCTTTGTGATGAGAAGTGCTACATTCACACTTCCATGCCGCTTCTAGATTATCTTCATACTTTTATATTTCTATACTGCTTCAATGTTGCTTCCATGTTCTTCCAATTATTCCATCTATTAATCAAGGTTAGGTAGATCTTGTCTTGACCTTGTTATAACATTAGCATGATGTCATTTCCTTCCTTTGCAAATATCTTCTCTTTAACATATGTCATCCTCTTCTAGCAGAGGCAGATCAAACTTTAGTGAATTGTTTTTCTTGTGACTTCTTCATGTACTGATATCATAGGGATAAGCTCCAAATGTCATGTCATATTTCTTCAACATCTAGGATATGAACCAAGAAGATTTATTTTGGGCCGATTTCTTTGACAAACTTCACAAAAAAATCAGATTTATTGATATAGTAAGTCCTTCTTCTATGTATTAGAGGTAACTTATGGACAATACGGATGCTTTATACAATTGTGCCTTAGAGATTTACTCCAAAAACTTCAGATTCCTTGTCATGGTCCACACTGCTTTTGATTATTTTCAAAAATATAGGCCTTATCATGTTGGATATTTATGCTTGATATTTGGATATAGATAATTTGACTGAGTATAGTGATGAATTTGATTTATACCATAGTCTTTATGTTCTGTAGCATATAGTTATCACAATTTTTTTGATTCATTTCATACAAAGGTATAGAGAGGCTTGGTCCTTTATGTCTTGGATGATCCATATGTTTTGGTTTCTTTCATTGTTCTTTTAACTTCAGATCTCAACATAATTATGTCCTTCATAACATTTGTCAAAAATATGTAAGGAGGTCATCTTAAATTACACATATATAAAAATTTTCCATTGACTTGAACATTGTAACATCCCTCAAGTCTTTTCTTTGTGTCTCTAAATTTATTCTCAAAATTTTGTAGCATTAGATAGATTGTATTTTATGTTGGATAGTTTGAATTGTCTAGATATATAGTGGTTGTAAGTGTGTTGGCATTGATGTCAACAACCATGTTAGGAGATCAAGTTGGGTAGTTGACATTGCTTGACAGTTAGCAAGTGTCTTCGTTATGATGTCAACTAGACCAACATGGATGTTTATAGAAGCAGAAGCTAACATTGATGTGGTTGATGTGTCAAGTTCATTGTGAGTCCTATGGTTGCTACAGTCTATGGTAGAGAATTACCATAGTAGCAGGATTATTGAAGAAGCCATAAAATGATGACTATGGTGGTTGGGAATCCCATAATTCCTCCGAAGAGTAGGTTCTAGGCACAAGAAGAAGAGTCAAGGAGAAAATAATGGAAAATAGTTTGCAGGCATTTTTTAGGTAGAAAATGGGCTCAAAGCCTACATCGGACCTTCTCCACTGGAAAGTTCTCTTAAATATATTTCTAACCATATGTGGAAGTCTGCAAATGTCCTCTTGGATCAAGAGTTAGTCCCAGTCAAATTCTCGTGACTTAAAGCATGATAGTAGAATTAAAAGGTGATTAGAGAAAGGAATATTGGGACCTTAGATAAGGTTCATAATTTAAAAAGGTTTGTCATATTGGAACCTTAGAGTAGGAAGATATCAGAAAGGTGAATACCAGAAGAAAATAGGAACCTCGAGACTTCAGAAGGATGAATATTGGAAGGTGCAAAACATTGGAACCTGATATCGGAAGGGCTGAATATCAGAGGTTGTAATATCAAAGTAGGGATGTATCGGAGCAGGTGAGAAACTTAACATATCAGAACCTTAGAGTTTCGTAAGTTATTAACAATTGAATTCTTTGAAAGCACCGAGGGTAGAAATGAGAAGGATTTACAAAGAAATTATTTGCGAAACCAAGTACTGAGGGACCCTTTTCTTTGTCCTCTATTAGGACACATGGTAGTAGGTGATTTGCAATGAGAAGCTAACGAGGTAGATGACGTGGTTGCATGGACGACACGTTGCAGTCAGATTCAACATTCTGGGTGGCCTAATAGGGAAACTCTAGGTGACACATGTCACGACTAAGGAGACATCACGTGGAGTTGATGACGAAAACACGACATCATCTCAGAGGTCATATATCAAAAGTTGGAGTTTTCATAACTACTGTGTAAATTTTTTATGGGAAAGTTCTAATTCAATATATGGGGAGCTTCCAATGTTGAGTGGCATCGGGTCATGAGGACCAAAAGAACCAAGTGCGCAAAGCAAACTTAGCACCTAAGTGTTATGAAGAATTTTAGGGGTTGGAGTTTTTGTAAATACTTTGTAAATACTTTTTGTGAAAGACTCGATGCTTGGGATCTCTGATGTTGTTTGGCACTTGGTCGTGGAGACCCAAGGAACCAAGGGAATAAAGCAGTATTAGCACCTCAGTGCTATGGAGCATATTGGAGCTTGAAGTTTCATAACAACTACGTAAATGCATATTTGAAAAATTTATGATGCCTAGGGGCTTCCAATGTGGTAGGAATTTGGTAGTAGAAACCCAACAAACCAAGGGTGCAGAGAAATACACAAGGAGATAGGTCCCTCACAAGAGCCTAAAATCCTTAGCACATAAATTCTATGCCCCTGGTCACAAAACCTGGTCATATGGAAAAATCAAGAAGGGGCTAAGAAAAAGAGGCTCAAAAAATTTCAATCTTGTGCATATTCTTAATCAAAGTTACGATATGTGGGAGATTCCAATGTTGTTGGTGTTTGGATGAGAAGCCAAAGGAACTAAGGGCACAGAGAAATAACATGAAGGTAGGCCCTCGACAGGAGTCTAAAAGGTTTAGCACCTAAGTGTTAGACTGACAGTCACAGGTAGTGGTCCTATGGTGTGAAAAGTGAGTGAAAAGAAATAACGGCTAAGCATAAGAGGGAATAAAGGCACTTTAGAATATTGTGATTTCATAACATCTCTTTAATAAAAGTTACGATAGGAAAGGTTCAAATACTGAAACACAAAGGTAATAAAGGATGAATAGGTTAGCAACTGAGTAAATGCGTGCGGAAGGTTGATCTCACAGGAGTAATGGCAACAACAGAGATCGCTGGGTCAAGGCATCGAGGACCATGATGTGAATAGAAGCCATCCTAAAGTACAATCCATATTTTTGTGTCATGAATAAGAATGAAGAGCCTCTTTGGAGTGTGTAGGTGGACCGAGAATTAATTCTTAGTATGGAGATCACTCATTTGCCCATTATCAGTGGTTAATGAGGAAACATTGGCCAAGTCAGATGCAATAGTAGGATGGAGAGCCATGCAGGAGTACACACTCAGGCAACATGAATGGCGGAGTGATGGGAAATAGAGGCAACATTGACTAGTGTGCAGTAGAGGAACAAAACAGAGGAGCCCAGTTGAGCAATGTGGGGGAAAGAAAAATTGTCATGAGAGAGTTGTGTCGAGATCTCATTGGGTGTAAGTGCATTGTTGTGTGAGGCCAAGTGAGCTTGTTTTGTAGGGAAAGGATGAGATTGCCTAATCATAAGAAAGATACCCCATGAGAGGTTGTGTTGCTATATGAGAAGTCACCAAAGGTGCTTGCGCATAGGAAGAAGGCCAAGTGTGCATGTTCTACACAGTAGAGGTTGAGAGTGCCTATAAAGAGGAAAGAGGCCCTAAGAGAAAGTGAGTGTTGTTGTGTGAGGGTGAGAGAGCATGTGGAACATAAAAGATCCAAGAGAAAAATATATACTATGGAGTGTGATCCATGTGGAGAACTTTGATTGTGTCCGTGTTTCTAAGAGGAGGCCTTATGTGCCTACGAAGAAATAAGGCTGAGAGAAGAGATCCCAATTGAGTATGTTGTTGCAGAGTGGGCAGAGTGCAAATAGTGCTCTGTGTTAGTGACTATTGTTGAGCAGAAAAACAAGCTACAACAGAGAGTGCAGAGAACAGAGTGTTATGTGGGCTAAAAGGTTGGTGAAGAGAACAAAGTTGATATCTAGTAGAGTGGTTTCCAAATATAGTGAACATTAGTTCCTATTTGAGTGTGGGTTGGAGCCTGCATACAGGAAGTTGGTGCTTCTGTCTCTAGTGGGCGCTTGAGAAGGATTGGGGGTTGGTGCCTCCTGCAAGTTAGTTCTTGCATAAATCCAAGGAGTTTCAAGTTGGTGCTTGCAACAAATCCATGAAGTTTGTGCTTCATATGGTGCTTTAGGTAAGCTGGACAAGTGTCTACAAAAAGAGGGAGTTGGTGCTTCCTACTAGTGGGTGATAGCAAACAATCAGAGGAAGTTGGTGCTTCCTGTGAGTGGTGGATCACAAATAGATTGATGTAATAGAGTAGGTTCTCTTATTTTACATCAATAACAATAACAAGCTTTGGTGGTTTTTTTTCCTGAAATGGTTTCCACGTAAAACATCTGTGTCATATCTGTGTTGTTCATGATGTGTATGCTTGTGTTGATTCATATGTTTGATGTTATGGTGTGTTAATGATTTCTCTCATTTAGTGGATGTCACGTTTGAATGAGTGAAAAATAAATTTGCATAGAAGATTAAAATTAGCCTTAATATTGATTCGCCCCCCTTCTCAATATTAACATTGTTTCCAACAATTGGTATCAGAGCCTGGTTCCCTTAGGAATAACTTAACTACTAGAAGGTAGATCAAAGGAAAACAATGGCTAATCAAACTTAGCTTACATCAAAAGTAGTTCCATTCTTAAATGGATCAAAGTATGTATTCTGGAAGGTTATAATGGAAGCCTATTTAATGGCCTTGGATTTTGATGTATAGCACTCCATATTGAATGGAGAAAAGAGTGAGTGGAATGAAGAAGCCAATGAGGTTATCATGAAAGGGTTGTCTAATTTGGATATTGAGAAAGTAAGGCATTGCAAGACAACAAGGGAAATGTTGGACATACTGCAATGTCTGCATGAAGGAGATAACCATGTGGCTCAAGAAGAGGTCAAGGAACCTTGTCGCTCTAGAAATGAATAAGAACATGAAAAATTTGCTGCTTAACACACTTGTGTTGGTGATGAAGAAGTCTCATAAGGGAGACCATGTTGCTATGAAGGTAGGGTATTTTTTTGTGATAATTATAAAGAGGCAGGTCATTTAGAAAATAGATGTACATATTCTTATTTTGAAGATAAGGATAGTCATCCATATAGTTGTTGTGAAGAGAAAGCTACATTTGTAGAAATAGTAAATGAGGGTACCTTAGAGGAAGAAGATAGATACTAGGTTTGATCATCCATAGGAGAAAATAAGAGTACCCTAGGTAGTGATGAAGATGGGATACATCTTAGACCACCTATGGAAGATCCTAGGATCACATAGAGGAATATAGATCTCTGTGGTGACTCAACTAGCACCTATGATAGTGAAGAGAGGGATATGAATGAAAGGATCTTCTTTAGAAATAAGTTGATATCTTCTCTAAAAGAGATTAAGGAGCTATCTGAGGAAAATCTCAAGAAAAAGGAGCAGTTGGACGAGCATGAGTTTGAGAATGAGAAGTTGAGAAAAAAATAGTTGATATAAATTCTCAATAACAAGAGGCTAGTAGGCTGAGCGCCATGTTGACCAATCAACTAAATGATAGATAAGCTTACTGTGAGAGACTACAAAGTGAATTAGTCTCATTGAGACATGACTAAGAAAAGTCACATAAAGAGCTATCTCAATATCAGAAGCTTGAGGAAAGCACAAAGGCCTTGGATGAGATGCTTGCTAAGAAAAGATCCCCTCTCATCAAGGCTGGTTTGGATTTCAAAGAAGAAACAAGCTCCAAGAAGGAAAAGGCTGAAGAATCAACTATCCAATTAAGGATAATTGAAGGTTCCCACAAAAAAAGGGAAAAGAGGTTGTTGGAAAGCAACAACTGAGGGATAAGAAGTAACAACAAGTAGAGCAATAGAAGAGAGCTAGGCAGCTCCAAGAAAGAGTGCAAGGAAACAATGAAAAGTATCATGGAAGGTGCATGAAGAACCAACATAGGTCCTTTCCTCCTGAAGGACAAACCCTTAAAGAAAAGGTATCTTCAGTCCTCAAAAGCCTTTTCATGGTTATTGGTTTTCTTGCTACAATTTTGGACTTAAATCCATAGACTGTAGATGGCACGAAATAAAACGAGATGTGTTGGGTAGTAGAAACCAAAGAATGCATAAAGAGGCTACGAAAAGGCATGTTAGAAGAAGTAGTAGTCTTGACAAGTTTTTTGTCAATGATAGTAATTCATTTGCCCCATTCTTAAGCCATATTGAATGGTACACTTGGGGTGACTTTGGGCACAAGGAAGCAAGTTGTAGGCATAAGAAGTTGAAGCATGCATCTTAGATGATCTAATGAAAGGAATTCAAGTATGTCTTTAGCGCTCTGAGTAAATAGAGCATGCTAAACAATGGAAGGATAAAACATCAAGGTGTTGAATTGTCTCTAAAGAAAAATAAAAGAAAAATTAAGAGGGACGATTCTCATATTCCTATGAGAAAACCATTTCTAAGTGATAGTTGTAACGAGCACAAGATTCAGGTAAGGAAAGGGAGAAACAATAATCTAATTACCATCCTCTTCCAAAAAAAGAAAAATGGAAGCAAGTTGGTTTGGGTGAAGAAATGGGGCTTGAAGAAGAAGTTCCCTCCACCCATGTGCAACCAAGAGAAATCCCAAACATGGGAAAAGAAGAACCTAGATGGTAATGTTTATGTCAAGGCTCATCCAAAGAAGATTTGGAAGAAGGAGGATGATCTTCTAGGGGGGAGTAGATCCTTTGTTTCTCTTCATTAAAAGAAGAGAATGACCTCAAAGGATGCCAAATAAGCCAGATGCAGGCATAAAATATCAAATGAGCAAGAAAAATCTGAACAATGAAGGTATGTCTAGGCCCCTTGTTGATTACAATAATGTATTTTCTTATTTCAAATATATCATCATTGAAGAGAAATGAGGAGTGCAACCAACATGAGTTTAGGTGTAGTACACAACAATATCTTATGTTGTGGGAATAAAACAATAGGTTGCAACAGAAGTGTAGAATGACCAGAAGCCCAAAATTAAGTAAGGTTCATAGGATTAGTCCCCACACAGAAGCGAGGAAGAAAATATACGAGATAATAGAGCATTGACTCAAGGGGAGCTTCTTTTATGGTTGTGGTAGGAAACAATCATCAACCTAAAGAAGAAAGATTGCTTAGGAAATGAAAGGTTTGGACCTTGGGTGAAATACCCTTATTTCATTGAAGTTGTGAGTTTGATTATGCCTAGCAGTCTTGTGATGATGAAACAAAATTTGTACAAGATTTGCATGTCCCTCAACCTTCAATTGGTATCTTCATGTAAATTGGAAGTCTTGGGTTCAAGTGGAGAAACCTTTTTGTTCAAATGAGAATTTCTTTTGAGAAAGAGATATAACAGTTTTCCTGGTACATTGTCCAATTTCTATAAAATGTTTGGTGTAATTGGTATTATTTAAGCAACAATCCATATTTGGAGTAGTATGATCTCAGGGGGGGAAGAAGTGATTGAGAAGATTAGAAGTAGTGAGAATAGAGGACGAAGAAACAACAACGATGAAGAGAAAGCTGAAATGCATCACTAATGATTGGTATTTGCAGTAGCAACAATACCATGAGAAGTTAAATTGGTATAAAATTCATTTTAATTGATACAAAAAACATATTGACAAGAGAGTATTCAGCCAAAAACCATAAGGTGTCAAAATATGGAGGCAATAAAATTAGAGGAAGTATATGTTCAAGGGGAGCATGTCAGATATGTCCTGTTTATAAAGCAGTAGCAATGATCATCCCCTGAAGAGAATTATGTAGAGTAGAAAGCACATCAATAAGTAGGTCCTTGTCATTGACCACCAATGATTGCATGCAGAAGCAGAAGCAACTTGTATGCCCTTTTCCATTGATTTGAAAGGGGGAGATAATTATTGTAGAAGTTGTAGAGAAGTTGGGATGGCCCATGCATAGGAGAGAAACCCATTGGTGGCTCATGCAAGAGAAGTGTGGAACCAGTATGAGGATTGGATATCAAAGTGAAGTGATGAGGTTGAGGTGTTGCCATTAATGCCAAAGGGGGAGATTTTTTACATTCTATGGAGCTAGTGGCTATAAGTGTGTTGGAATTGATGTCAACAACCATGCTGGGAGATCAAGTTGGGAAATTGGCATTTCCTCATAGTTATAAAGTGTGTTGGCATTGATGTCAACCAAACCAACATGGATGTTTATAGCAGTAAATGCTAACATTGATGTGCTTGATGTGTCAAGCTTAGGGGGAGTCCTACGGTTGTCGTAGTTTCTGGTAGAGAATCACCATAGTAGGAGGCTTATTGGAGAAGCCATAAAATTATGACTATGGTGGTTGGGAGTCCCATAATGCCTCCGAAGAGTAGGTTCCAGGCACAAGAAGAAGAGTTAAGGAGAAAATAATGGTAGAAAGTTTGCAACCATTTTTCAAGTAGAAAATGGACTCAAAGCCTACATCATACCTTCTCCACTAGAAATTTCTTTGAAATAGCTTTCCAATGGTATGTGGAAGTCTACAAATGGCCTCTTGGATAAGGAGCTATTCCCAGTCAAATTTTGGTGACTTAAGCTATGATAACAGATTTAAAATGTGATCGGAGAAAGGAATATCGAGACCTCGGAGGATTATTTAAAAGAGACTTGGAGTAGGTAGAATATCGGAGAAGGCTCATAATTTTAGAAGGTTGGCCATATTGGAACCTTGGAGTATGTGGATATTGAAAAGGCGAATATTGAAGCAGGTAGGAACCTTAGGACCTCGAAAGGATGGATATCAGAAGGCGTAGAATTTCGAAACTTGATATTGGAAGGGATGAATATTAGAGGTCGTAATATCGAAGTAGGTGAGAACCTCTACATATCGAAACCTTAGAGTTTTGTAATTTATTAGCAACTGAATTCTTTGAAAGCGTCGAGGGTAGCAAGGAGAAGGATTTACAAAGGAATTATTTGTGAAGCCAAGGAACGAGGGATCCTTTTCTCTCTCTTCCATTACGACACATGACAACAAGTGATTAGCACTAAGAAGCTGGCAAGAAAGATGACATCAACGTGATGTGGTCACACGAAGGGCAGTTATATTCAACATTTTGGATGGAATAATAGGGAAAATATAGGTGACACATGTCACCACTAAGGAGAAGCCACACAGAGTTGATGACGACAACATGATGTCATCTCAGAGGTCGTATATCAAAATTTGGAGTTTTCGTAACTCCTGTGTAATTTTTTTATGGGAAAGTTCCAATTTGATATATGGGTAGCTTCCAGTGTAGAGTGGCACTAGGTTATGAGGACCAAAAGAACCAAGGGCGCAGAGCATGCTCAGCACCTAAGTGCTATGAAGAATTTAAAGGGTTGTAGTTTTTGTAACTCCTTTGTAATTACATTTTTTGAAAGACTTGATGCCTGGGAGCTCTCATGTTGTTTGGAACTTGGTCATGGAGACCCAAGGAACCAAGGGAATCATAACATGCCTCCTTTCACATCTACCCACTTTCACTGGCTTACTTGGGGTAAACATGAGATGTGGGGCTACTATGACATGACTCAACATCCTAGATGACCTTAAGGAAATGGAGTCGAGACAAAAAGACCTTACCAGATTCCCTAAGGTGCCACAGGGCCTCTAGGAGTAACCCAACCCCTTCAAGTGTCCAATCCTTAAGAAACCTCACCTTTTCCTTGACCTAGATCCCCAGTTGATCCCTTTCCAAGGCCTCCATGCAACTATGGGTTCCCAATCACTCCCATAGGCATGTATTAGTGCGATTGTGGCATTTATCTACAAGTGTTATGCTAGCGAATGCACAAATTAAGGCTATTTTCTAAGGCTAGGTCTTAGCCTTTGCCCACAAATCTATGAAAATTTCAGAAGTCATAAAAGGCACGAAGAAAATACTTTTAAACCAAAAACTAGAACTGGGACTTTACCTGACCATCCCTAGCTAGGATTGACATTATGTCAAATACTTGGAAGATATGAAACCTACAAGTCATGAATGCAAGTACGAACATAAGGGACTAAAACTTATTTGAGGTTTAAGAAGAAAGGTCACTACCTTCTCTCATTCACTCTCTTAACACCAATTAGGTCTTTCATTCATTATCCATTCAATTATGAGTGAAAACATGAAAATAGCCATGGCTAAGATATATCATAAAACCATGCTTATAACCAACATATAACCAGATAAATAACCATAAGAGAAAAATCAGTAAATACACATAATAAAAAATACATTTACTCATCAAAGTAAGAGAAACTTGGATTTTATTAACCATAGGAAAATACTTCCCCGGTTCAGGACTTCCACGTTCCACCTAACCATAGATTAGTTGAAGCATGTCTTTCTTTCAACCAATCAATCCCATGCAATATTTCAAGCATGAATGTGGGATATCATGGGATAAAACAATCCATAAAAAACCAAGGGAATCTAGAGGATAAACCACCTCCACCCTCACCATAGCGTGATCACACATAAACTAGTGTCGAGATCACAAAACCGAACCGTGCTTGGTTGCCTCAAAATTCCTTCACCATCCTTGAGGAATTTTCCTGTCTCTACCCTCAGACTTTACCGTGTATCCCACCATTACTGGTCAAGGGATTCCTAGGCCTTTTGGAATCTTCCTAAGACCACATCACCCCAAATTTTGAAACCATCTGGAAATCCAAAGCTCAAATAGAGGACAATCCCATTACACCATGGCTATCCAAAAATGGCAAGGCTAGGCTAACATCCACTATCGAAACTTGAAAAAATCATGCCATTCACAACATAATAATTGTATACCAACATGCACATATCATGTATGTCAAAACTAGCTAGGAAATCACACATGTGATCTATTACCTACAAGTATTCCACTGAAGTTGCTTGATCTGTGCCTTCCTTTCTTGCTTACTTTCTTTCTCCTCTTGCCTCTTGTTGACAAGGTTAATCCTCACCATGGACAAAGACAATCCCTCTATCCCAATGAGTAGGTCTAGCAATTGAAGTGACAATCAACTAGACATATTCCTAGGTTATGATTGAAAAGTAGAAAGAAAGAGATGACCTACCTCGTATTGATGCTAATTTGATTTCATTTGTTGAGAGATTCGAACCACTTGTGTCACGGACTTGTTCCTGCTTCTCTCAGCACTTATGTACTTGCAAAAGTGATCAAGAGACAACAAAGCATGCCAAAACCAATAGAAAATCCAATAATAACCTACTTAGCTAATCAAGGAATTCCAGCTAATACATACATGAACATATATATTTTGGGAAGATGAACAAGTAGTTTTATATTATTTAAAGAATAAAGGGAAGCTTACAACCATAGCATTGATGTTGAAAGGCTCTCCTTGAGTGGTAATCCAAGTCCAAGCCAAGAAACTCTCCAAACACTCTTTCTCCAAGTCTAATGAATCACATATAAGCACAAGATCAACACAAGGGTACAAATGGACATAGACCAATCATTTGGGAATGGGAGAGGAGGAATTTATAGGTTGGGAGAGGGATTTAGGACTCGTCCAAAGATAGGATTAGGCCCACATCTCAAGGAGGTAGCTCATAGGGATAAGACAAATAGGTCAAGTTGGGAGGATTCGACCTCATCTATGTGAAACCACCTCCATCTCGCCACTCTGGAAGCTTCTAGATCATGAAGCTTCTCATCTCCTTTGGGAAAATTACATTTTTTGGATCATCACGGGTATGCAAGGGAACAGAGCGATGCCATCGCAGGTTAAACACAATGCAACAAATGACCATCTCTATTTTAAGCCTCATAAGAGCAATGACCCTCATTTTAGGGTTTTAAGAGCTATTTCTTTAGGGAAAGCTCAACGCATTTTCCAAACAGTCTCAGGAGGAATCTAAGTTGTATACATGGATGAGTATACTATATAATGGTCATGTTTCAAGCATTTCGGGGTATGTCATAGGGAATTGTAGGAGGCATGAAAAAATACTATGTAACAGATGACTCGTAAAGCATGAAGGCAGAATGAGGAGTGATGGCTAAGATGCTTTATGAGTTCTTGCAAGGATGAGGATACGCACTGTCAGGAGACTTGAAATTCAAGGATGCATATACATGTACATATATGAGATCAAGACATTAATCCACGGCATGGAAGCAACCATCCAGATGATGAAGACTATATGAAAAGATCCATGGTATGGGTGCAGCCATCCATATATCAAGGATCATAATAAATATAAAGTCTCACGGTATGGTCACAACCATCCGTATAGTAGAAACATGTGTACAATCATGAATGGCATATAACTCCATGCAACCTGAGTCATAACAGACAAGACTGGGGGTCTTGCACTCCATCCTGATTTGATCAATGTACGAATCCTAACATGCAAATAAACGTGTTGAAGTCGAACATGCTAGAAAACCACCTAATTACTGGCTAATGATGTGGACCGTTAATAGGTATGAAAGAAACCACCAATAATGAAAATGGCTCTGATGGTACAACAGTACAATCCGTGAATGTGATAAGGAAGTTGAAGTTGAACACTCATGGAATCACCCAATCAAAAGCCAATAATGAAGACCTATTGTTGGATGTGAAAAACTGCTCATTAGGGCATGCCAACCCTAAGGTACTGAAAGGGAGTTGCTAAGCCATATTCTTGGCTAATGAGTTGAAGTCAACAGGAAGTGACTCATCGAAAAAAAGCAATCATCGACACTAAAAAAGGAATAAAGTGGAGACTAATTGTCAAGACTGTAACAACAAAGCAAACACTGTATAGGTAAATAACTGTAGATTGGACTACTCTTGAACATTGGCGACACGACTCCAGAGTTTGGAAACATTTGACTTGACATAGGACTAAAGGTCATGATGACATAATGGAATAGTCAAATGAGAGGCAAAATGTATCACCCAAACCCAAGAGGACAAGTGACTGAGTGATGATATCCCAAACCTGACACTAGAGTAGAAGAGTGTCATGTTCAAGAGCGACATGCTGCTTATACAAAGGATGTCTCATCTTCATTTTTTCCCCACTATTTATAGCGAGTACCTCTTTATTTTTACACAATCTTGAAGAGGATACCATATGCTTGTTGTATAAGTTCATCCTTTGGATGAATCCATCCCAATAAGTTTTATGAGACCTAGGAAGGAGAAACTCGGGCTTGTCATGGTGATAAGTCTTTCGTCATTTAAAAGTTTTATGAGTCTGACGGAAGAATAACTTTTTTTCATATTTAGAGAGTTTGAAAAAGAGATGAAAAGTAAAACTCCATCATCCCCCTTTTCATAATTTGTCTCTCGAAAACGAAAAGGTAGAAAAGAATATTCGAGAGAACCTCTTGACCATATCAAGCAAGGTGTACCTTTTTCATAAATAGTCAATCTCAGGGCGAAAAAGGGGTAAACGTATACTGAAGTGAAATCAATTCATTTAATTTAACGAGTTCGAAAAGACAAGTACTAAAAAATATTTTCATATTTTTGGAGTCTGAAAAGAGCTGAAAGAGGACTCCTCTTGGAGGAACGAGTGGTATGCAAGGATAGCAACCAGTTCCAACAATGATGGAATCACTTAAAAACATGTAATGGTCAAGAGGCTAGCTAATAAGACCACTCATCATAGATGTTCCTCAAGAAAGGGTAAAACAACCAAGTGAAAGCATACGATCGGCCAAAGAGATGGTGACGATGGAATGAAAGAACTAAGGCTCATCTAACAAAAATTGGCTGATAAGAACAACAATCATGAGATGTAAAGTGGGAATGGTTTCATTTTTACACAAGCTTGAAACAGAGATAAACTATGCTTGGATTTGGCTTCATTTTTACACAAGATTGAAATGAAAACAAACTGTGCTTGATTTAAGTTTGCATTCCCTCAGCATAATGACTCAACTCGAGGTACATGCCCTCCAAGCTTCATTTCATTCACCTAGGTGGATGTAAAGAAGGTTCACTTACGAGATCAAGTGAAAGTCTCAACTGGGATTTTACGAGATCTAATTGAAGACTCGAATTGGAAGGGGATTTGTTTCAGTTTTTAATGAGCTTGACATAGGAAAAGAACTATCCTCATATCCCTTATTTCATTTTTTAAGGAGCTTGGCACAAGACAAGGAACTCTTCTCCATGGTCCCTGACCACAAACCAAAAGAGGCCATGGCTTCTAAGAGGTTCTCATCATATGGGAGAAAAACACTCTGGAAGGTATACATGTCTAGGGATTCAAATGAAAAATCAGGCTCCAATGCCCCCAATACAAGGTGTACTACATCACCTAATAGATCATCAGTAGATGTGGGCATAGAATAGGTGGCCACATAATTAACCTGTGGTGAGGGTGATACCACTTGCACATAAGAACCATTATGGGATGATGGTTGAGCAGGAGTTGATTCAGGACCAATGAATGTAAGCTGATCAATGATCACAATGATTCCTTCATGCGGAAAACACATTACTTGAAAAAGGGAAAAGGGAAGACACAAGAGCTACCATGACATAAACATAATCATGACCAAGGAGTAGATTAAAATATCAAGGGCCTTGGAAAACCATCATGTCTATATAGATAGTCTTTCCTCCCAAAGTAATATGTAACTTATGAAGGATCCCTAATGGCTGACTGGTTCCTCTGTTAAAAGATAACAGATTCTGGGTGACGGGGACAAGTTGAGGAGAACCTAAATCTTGCCAAGAAGTGGAGGACAAAATACTAATAGATGTGCCCTCGTCTATGATTATGCTAGGTACAACCAAATGGTAAGATTGTATTGTAATTTGGAAAGGCACATAAGACGAAAGGTGATATCCTGCCAGTCGACTCCAATTAAAAGAAGTGACTAAACTACTCAGGGGGGGTGTTGTACGAACATGAGATTTGACTTCTTTCTTGATGGGAATAGGAGAAATTCTCTCATGCACCTCGAGAATAGGAGGATTGACCTCCAGTTCATTTGAACTGAAGAGACCAGAAGAAACTGAGAAGTATGAGGTTCACTTTCTACTGGAAAGGTGCGTTAACTAAAGGTGGAGTCAAGTCTACCAGTTTCTCAACCAATGGTTGGTCGAGAATGGACTCATGAGACTCACTCTCAGAGAGAGTGGGGTTGACAAATGATGACTTTTGATCAATCACTGGATCAACTAGTGAAGGATCAACAGAAAGCTTTTGATACCCAGTTGGAAGACAAGGTTGAGAAGCAGTAAGGTTTTCCAACTCTTTGGAAGCTTCATCCATTAAAGGAAAATGGTGAATGGGATGATTTCCTTCACACAACTTATAGGGAAATTTTATTTTTCCCTTTTTCCCATTGGATTTACTAGTTGAAGGCTTATCACCAGCATGATCATCAGAGGCTGATGAAAAAGGTCAATCTGAACCTGTAGACCACACTTCTACAACCTTGGGAATACCATGACATGTCCAAAGAAGGTGGTCACCCTTACATAACATGGAAGGGAATTTTACTTTCTAGGCCTAGTTGGAAGATTTTCCTTCATTAGTTGCATTAGTAGAAATAGTTTTTTGGTTGCCCCCTTACTTATTTTACTTCTTCTTCTTCTTAACTCCTTGGTTACTAGAATCCATACTTTCACCAGGTGAAGAGGAAGAATGAAGTGAAGAAATAATCGAAGAAGGCAAGGGGTAAAATTTAGGATCAACATCAGGTTGTTGTTGTCCACGTGGAGGAGAACTCGGTTGAAAAGCAGTTTCGACACTCAGAATTACCGAGGTCAAAACAACCAAACTGGAAGACCAATGGTCAATCCAGGAAGGGACAATGTTTCCATATAAGGAGCACCAACATTTCCAAAATAAAGAAAATGACTAGGATTCCGATCAAAGGGGTTTCCTTGACTGGTAGACTCAGGAAATGTTGGCATTGGTATCAACCTAATATCTATGAAGGAGTATTTCCACAGGAAGGATGTTGTTTTGCGGTTAATTAATTTTATAATTTGAAACAAAAACTTTGCCTTTTCATTTTTTATGGGTCGAGAAAAGGAAAAAAAGCTGACTCTAGTCGCTTTCATTGGCTTAGCGAGATTGAAAGGACAAGTGGTTGATGATATTTTCAAATTTAAGGAGTCAAAAAATATCGAAATGACTACTTAGGTAATTCTAGGGAAAAGGAGTACCAAGTAACTGTGAACTGCAATATACACCTCAGCAAATAAATTTACCAAGGACTTGACATACGTGCAGAAAATCTCCCTAAATGGTGTGTTTAGTGTATCACATTTATAGGGCGACAGACTTGGCTTCCTATGGATAAAGGTTTGCAACCTATGAGGGTCTCTGTTTATATAATCGATGGTACAGGGAGCACAAGTTCATGCTAACACTGTCTAATGCAAGAGTGAACGACAATTGCTAAGTTTTAAAGATGCTGGAACACGTCTCTAGCTGAGACCACTAAGTATGAACGTTAATGTTTCAAATGATCCTTAGATTAGTTGATAGCTTTTAAAGTTGATCTTCAAATTATGTTTTGATTTCAAGGCATTAACGATGTCACCTGAACACCTATGATGCAACTATATGAGAGAAGGAAAAAAAAAAACACTTTTCGTTTCAATGAAAGCTAGACTAATCAAGGGAATAAATTTCAATCAATAATGCATCAAACAAAATACATCATGCAAAATTCCCTCCACTAACTTTCAATTTTATCTTCCAAATGCAAAAAATATCCTAAATGCAACTTTTCCGAAAGAAAGATGGTTTTACTTTACTAAGATGCATTTATATGAATTATGCTTTTCTTTTCGTTTTGAATGATTTGATGCACTTAATATAGTTTTTAGCTTTCAATCGCTGAAGAATTTAATCTATTCTCAATGATGAATCTCAAAAAATAACTTTTCAATGTGACTAATCTAATGCATTTTCATGAAAAGTAAATTCGAAATACAAGCTAAAACAATTGCAAAATGATGTTTTCAATGATTTCCATAGAAAACGACACTCAATCAATCGGAAAAAAAAACATCTCAATGACATCAACAAGCAAAAAACAATTACCAATTGACCAAAAACCCTAGAACTTGGTTAGATTTCACTCTGAATCCAACGAGACAAATTTTGAAAATTAATCAAGGCAATCAATCAAAACATTGACAAATCCAAGCATATAGGATGGGAAGAGACCTTAGGGGCCAAGACACACTGGATTTTTAGGAAGAAACCTAAAAAATTATCACATTTAAGGATCATCGCTACTTTATATACCCAAACCTGTGATTATCGCTACTTTGCATAGACAAACCCGTGATGGCATCACTACTTTGTATAAAAAAAATAGTGACAATTTCAGTGCAACCAAATAATGAAGATTTTTTTTTTCATTGCGACTGTAAAGGTAAAAATCATGATGCCATCACGACTGTTAAGGCTAAACCCACGATGTACGAGGAATATGGGAAAAGACTAAAAGTATTCCAAGAAACAATCTAGACTTAGCACTCTAAGGTAGTGATCATTGATGGTATACACCCAGACTGATGTAGACAAACTGAGAAATCGACAATTTGTCAAACTAGTCAAAATATCATGGTGAAGGATTGGATGTAAAGGATCATAGGCTCCCTAGTGGAGCTGCCATTCTTTTGACAAGGTTAATCCTCATTGTGGACAGAGACGACTGGGTCTAGCAATTGAAGTGACAACAAACTAGACATGTTCCTAGGTTATGATTGAAAAGTAGAACGGAAGAGATGACATACCTCGTTCTAATGCTAATCTGATTTCCCTTGTTGAGAGTTTCAAATCGCTTGTGTCACATAATTGTTCTTGCTTCTCTCAGTTCTTTATTTACCTACACAAGTGATCAAGGGACAACAAAGCATGCCAAAAGCAATAGCAAATCCAATAATAACCTACTTAGCTGATCAAGGAATGCCAAGCTAATAAATACATGAACATATATATTTTGGGAAGATGAATTAGCAGCAGTATATTATTTAAAGAATAAAAGGAAGCTTACAACCATAGCCTTGATGTTGAAAGGCTCTCCTTGAGTGGTAATCCAAGTCCAAGCCAAGAAACTCTCCAAACAGTCCTTCTCCAAGTTTAATGAATCACCTCTAAGCACAAGCTCAGCATAGGGGTGCAAATGGACATAGATCAACCATTTGGGAATGGGAGAGGACGAATTTATAGGCTGGGAGAGGGAGTTAGGATTCCTCCAAATATATGATTAGGCCCACATCTCAAGGAGGTAGCTCATAGGGATAAGACAAAGGGGTCAAGTTGGGAGGATTCAATCTCATCTATGCAAAACCACTCCATCTCGTCGTTCTGGAAGCTTCTAGATCATGAAGGTTCTCATCTCCTTTGGAAAAATTACCTTTTTGGGATCATTGCAATTATGTAAGGGAACATAGTGATGCCATCATGGGTCAAACAAAGTGTAACAGGCAACCATCACTATTTTAAACCTCATAATAGAGATGAACCTCATTTTAGGTTTCTAAGAGCTATTTCTTCAGGGAAAGCTCAAGGCATTTTCCAAAAAAGTCTTAGGAGGAATATGAGTTTTATACATGGATGAGTATCTTGTATAATGGTTATGTTTCAGGAACTTTGGGGTATGTCATAGGGAAGTGCAGGAGGCATGAAAAAATATTGTGTAACAACTCTTTCTCCTCTTTGAGACAAATTATAACACTAAACTGACAAAAGGCTGACAAAAGCTACCAACTGATGATCTGAGGTCTTTTTATTGGTGAGACCTCTAATTCTTCAATTTTCCATTATTTTCCTTCATTTTCCTCCTCACATGCAACATATGACCTTTCACCTTCCTTTTCTCCTAATTTCCATTATTTTCATAAATAATGTGCCAAAAATACCTTTTTTCCTTCCCAAAGCCTTAGCCATTGCCTTTGCCAATTTCCCCTTAACCATAAAACACAAGTGATTCCCACTAGCATATTTTTCCCAACATTCATCTTGGAATATGTATCCCTTTCCCGTGGTCTTATTTTACCTTTATTAACTTTTATTACATGAAATTTTAACTCAAGGCTATTGCAGACCCCTCCCCCTTAGGGGAACACTATCCTTGGTGTTAAACCACACCTAGACTCATAAAACCGTTGAAGAGAAAAACATACAACATATGGAGCTTTATAACCCAACTCATTGCAGTAGTTACAATAACATCCTGCTCAAAAGAAAAACCATCATGTAAAACATGACAACATAACAACCATACTTCTTATTGGAGATTTATAGCTTAGCTCATTGCAGTATTTACAATAGAAACCCTACATAAATATGTACAAATACCAAGATTCATTTTCCTTCACCAACAAACAATAAAGGATACATAGGCCACATCTGATCAACCATATCCCATGTAGCTTCATCGAGCCCAAAGTGCTTCCACTGCACTTTAGCCTACTTGAGTGCTCTGCTCTAGAGCATGAGATGTTTCTGATACAATATTTATTGGGTTTCTAGATAGAAATATCTTTCTTATCCACCTGCAATACAAGCCAATCAATAACATGATCATCATCCTTTACGAATCTTTTAAGAAATGAAACATGAAAAACATCATGGACTTTCATTGTCAAACGCACTACAAGTTTGTAGGCCACTAGTCCAATCCTCTCAAGGATCTCAAAAGGCCTGCAACACTCTAGTGCCATCTTGCCACATGATCCAATCCTCAAGGATCTCTTCTTGGTCTTGATGCATAAATACACATGCTCCCCAACATGAAATTCCTTAAATTCCTTGTGTTGGTATGAATAATTTTTTTGCCTGCCTTGTGTTTCCTTTAGATTCTTCTTTATAACCTGCATTTCCTATTCCATGTATGCCAAAATGTCTGGTCCAATAAGTACCCTATTCACTGGATCACTCTAGCTAATGGGAGCGTTACAACATTTCCCATACAGTGCCTCAAATAGACTCATCCTCAGTGACCCCTGATAACCATTACTGTATGCAAACTCAACCAATGGAAGGTACTCCTCCCATCTCCTTTGTTGATGCATGACATACATCCTCAACATATCCTCCAATATCCTGTTAACCCTCTCTATATGTCCATTTGTCCATGGATTATAAGCCATGCTGAAAACCAACTCTGTCCCCAATCATGCAAACAGCTCCTTCCAAAACATGGAAGTGAATTTGGCATCCTTATCTGACACAATCTTCTTCGGAACACCACACAATCTCATGATCTCCCTAATGAACACTTATGCTACCTCACTAGCCGAATAAGTAGTCTTCACTAGAATGAAGTGAGCTACCTTGCTCAACCTGTCTACCACAACCATGGTAAAATCATCCTACCTTGATGTCCTCGGAAGACTTATAATGAAATCCATGGAAATGACCTCCCATTTCCACTTTGGAATAGGAATATGCTGGAGCAACCCACTTAGATGCTTACACTCTGATTTGACCTGTTGATAGTCCAAACATCTCACCATAAAATCTGCCACTTCCTTCTTCAGATTCGGCTAGTAGTAGAACTTCTTTACTGGTGTCAATTTCTTCTAATATCCTGGGTGACCTGAGTATGGTTTTACATGAAACTCCCTCAATATAAGCTTCTTGAGTTCACTATCATCCAACAAATAGATATTGTACCTAAATCTCACCTAGCCATCTGTTGTAAGATGATAATGCACATCCTAATCACCTATACCCTATTGTAATCTAAGTATGAGCTCCCTGTACCTGTCATCTTGTTGTCTTTCTTGTAAGATCTGATCCTGTAAATATGTCCCATATGAGCTCACAATTGCAACATGGTTCAACTGCACTTTCCTGCTAAGAGCATCTACAACTCTCTTCTCCTTTCCCTTAGTGTACCTGATCTCAAAGTCAAACTAATTAAGGGTAGCCAACCATCTAGCTTTCCTAGCATTCAAGTTCGATTGGTCAAAAAAATACCTTAGTCCACTATGATTGCTCATCAATAAAAACCTCCTTCCAAGAAGATAATGTCTTCACATATTCAAGACATGAATAATAGTTGCCAACTCAAGATCATGAGTCACATAGTTCTGCTTGTGCTCATTCCATTTCCTAGAGTCATAGCATATCACTTGTCCCTTTTGCATAAGGACTCCACCAAACCCTCTCTTGCAAGTATATGTACATACTACAAACTCTTTATCTGGATCTGCAATATTTAACACTAGAGCATTTGTCAACAACTTCTTCAACTGCTCAAAAATAGCTTCACACTCTTCTGTCCATTCAAACTTCTTACCTTTCCTCTACAAAGATGTAATAGGATATGAAATGCACGAGAATTTGTTGATGGACTTCCGTAGTAACCTACTAATGTAATTTTGTTATACAACAAAATGACCTCCTCATCAACTTAGAGGTGAAAGATATGACGACTAAAGAAAAGACCACAATTGCAGGCCTTCATTCCACACTGACGTTGGTTGCACACTAAAAACTTGCTTTATAAAACTTGTTACCAAGATTAAGGGAGCGTTAGTGACCCCACTAACTCAGATTACTAGTGAAGGGGTAGCATTAGTGAAACTAAGGGAAGTTCAATGGGTTAAGCCAACAAAATGAATCACAAATATCTAGATATTTGTCCCTAAATTCGCTCAAGAAAAGCAAGGAAACATCCAAAATCAAGAAATTTGGAGGTTTTCTAATCTAAGAAAAGAAGGAAAATGGGAAAGAGCTGAAAAGTGGAGCAAGTTCATTGCTTTTTCCCTAGTGAGCTCTAGGAGGAGCTTGGCAACCCTAACTTGATTGTTGTATATGCAAAGTGGGGGTTATTGTGAAAGGGGTCAGATCATTTGAAGGATAGCCCACTAAGCTGTTGTGAATTGTCATACACTTGAATAAGTGAGCTAACATAGAGAGAGAGCGAGAGAGAGAGAGAGAGAGAGAGAGAGAGAGAGAGAGAGAGAGAGAGAGAGAGAGAGAGAGAGAGAGAGAGAGAGAGAAGAAGAAGACAGGGCAAGGGAAGATTGATACAACAGATTGTTGTAATCACTCTTCCATTTTTAATACAGAACTGCAGTTGTGTTCCCTACTCCATAGTGTCGATAACATTGTTCATTGAGTTGTTCATTTCGATACTTGTTTAGATGAGTGGTTTAGTTGTATGCAAGTATATGTTCATTGTGCATTCTTATATTAGTTTTCAAGATTGTATGTTGTGATTGTGTTTGCCTTTCCTTTGTGCAGGAATTGATTTGGAGCCAGCTTTGAGGGAGTTCTTCTTGGCCGCATAGCGATCTCCAAACAAATTTAGAAGGAGACTTGAGGTAATCCTCTTTCCATACTTTGTTAACTTATATTTAATAGATGAACATGTGTATAACTTGGTAGCTTATGTAGATAATCTTATAGTCTGTCAAAGGTCCCGAGAAGGCCTTTGAGGGTAGTTTTCATTCTCCATGGCAAAATTGGCGACTCTGCTGGGGACTATACATCTAGTTCCTAGTTTAGCCAGACTCTTCTCTGTTCTCTCTTCCTTCTAAGAGCTCTCTATTCTTCAGAAATCATTTTCTAATCCACCAAATATCTTGCTGCATCCTACTAGTATACATTCATCTCAGAAACTGATCTTAGAAACCCTTGTTGTGAAATATTTCCCACACTAACGCAGGTTACTAGGCTACACAGAGCTTCATAAAGCACTGTGCCTGTGTACAGGGAGCGTTAGTGACCCTACTAACTCTTTGTAACCATTGTTACAAAGCGTTAGTCTTCCTTTGCCTTCATTTCCAGTAGTTTATGTAGACCAAAAGGGATGGAAAATCTTCTCATGGGATGAAATAAGATCTGTAACTATATTATGTCAGCAAAATTGGTGTCCTAGAAATTTATTTTTAGGAAAAAGTTTTGGTTTTTCTCTCTTAAAAAACATTTTTTCTGAAAGAAAGACTGATATTTTTATTCATCCTTCTATTTAAATAGTTGGGAGTTGCTTCATTTTGGTTTTCAGTAGTTGTTAGGACATATTGGAAAATAATCTTTTGGTTATGCATGTGTTGAAAGATTATATATGCATAGACGAAACTATGAATATGTAGAATAAAGATTGTTTGCATCAAATTGAAAAAAAAATTCAAAGCATTGTTTCTGCATGATTTATTGAGTCAAGAGTCTCACCATATTTCATACGTCAACACCCCTATCGAAGAAAAATGATCAAGTACACATAAAATTTACATTAAAATCAATCAGTTACTCTTTTGAGCAAACCAACATTAGCTAGGCTAGGATCTTGGGATAAGCATGTGAGTGAACTGCCCAAGGTTGAAAACCAAAACTAGTGTCGTTAACGAGCGAAAAATTCCTTTTGCACTCATATTACTGGGACCACTCCACTAACAACGAAGCAAAATATGAAATAACATTGGACTGTAATTGAAGGTAGCCCGCCTTCTCTTACAAATCCTTTGGGCATTTTGTGTACTAAGGGTCCCTTAGAGGACTTTGGAACTGAGTCGAGGACTCAGGTATCCTACCCACACAGTGTGCTGCCTAACATAGATGGACCTACTTTGTCTTCAGTTTTGGGAGGGTGCTAATCTTCACAAGAGTACTTGACCCCTCAATCTAAGGTTTAGGGGAAGCTCTAAAGTAACCGTAACCATACATCTAGCCATCCTTCTCTGTTATTCATTGAGATACCAGGTTTCATCTCCGGTGATCGGTGCTTATCAAATGAGGTATTTTCCCTCTATTTTCTGATTGATAGACTTAATGTTTTTTTTATATTAGGTACCCAAGTTTTATCATTTTGAGAATTTAACGAATATCACGATAAAAATTTATTGATAAAATTAACAGTCACCATGGTTACATCCAGCCCTCGTCGTCACTCTAGACAATTGTTAGGACTTCCTCCACTCATCGTGGAGGATTCGTTGAGGTCCAGTGAACCGGATTCCCCATCTTCAGGGAATCAGTCTCCCAGATCTCACACGAGATCTGTTTGGACAACTGACGATTCAAATTTGCTAGAGGATTTCTTCACGAAAGGATTTCTTCCTCATTTTAACCCTCCTTTCACAAGTCAATTGGACCCACTCTTGATTCCAATGGAACTAGTACTTCCTGCTTCAGTAGTTGGAACATTTCCATCTATCCAGTTGATGACTAACGAGTTGTGGAACTTTAGGGACACTTTTGGTCCTTCACCACTCCCCCAGTCGACAGTCTCCACAATACCGGTAATGGTGAATCCCACTATCCTGTTTTTCCCAGGTACAACCACTCACATGACACCCTCTATGAGTGGAACCCAACAGATGCCAGGTTCCCAATATGCACATGCCAGTAGCGAATGTAACAGTTCCCCCTTCGTTCTCAGGTATGCATGGTTAGTCACTAATTGACATGAGCGTTCCCTCTATCAATCAAGGACAAATGGTCAGTTCTGTGTCGGTCGAGAATCCACAAGGGGTTCCCAACCAGTCCATGGGGGTAACCTACTCACATACTCAAATGAGTCAAGGGGGCACTGCTTATACTGAGGGAAATTTCATACCCTAGTATCAAAATCCTCATGGAAATACACTCTACAACACCATACTACAAAGAAACTGCTACACCACGCAACCCATTTACACTATGGGGAACCAAATGATGTGAGGAGCCCAAAGCTCCTCAAGTCATCTGTCATCACCATGGTCCAAGTCAGGGGCACCTAAATCTATGCCTTTCTTGGCAATGTTGGATATACCTGACTTATACAAGTTGACAAATGATCCCATCTATCACAACTTACAATGGTCATTGATCCCACATAAAATACCAATGAACATCCCAAAGTTCGATGGAAAACAAGGGGAGGATCCGAGCACCCACATCACCACCTACCATCTCTGGTGTGTTTCAAACTCTATGGTGGATGATAGTGTCCGGTTATGCATTTTTCCCCACACCCTCACTAGCAATGAAACGAAATGGTATATTGAGTTACCACAGATGTCAGTAAACACCTTTGACTCTTTAGCAATGGAATTCCTAAAGCACTTCCGGTTACCAATCTACTATGAGATTGGGATAGAGATCCTCACTTCATTTCGTCAGGATACCGCCACCCACATTTCTGATCATATTCATGAATGGAGACATAGGCGGAGGTTAGTAAAAACTCCCATCCTAGACTTTCTCTTAATGGACTGGTTCTGCAAGTCCTTATGCCCGCAAATCGCTAGAGATGTCACTCTAGGTGGTGCGGTCACAGAAGACCAATCCATACATCGTGCCCAGCACTTAGATTTGATATATTCATAGTCTGGCACTCTTTACGACATAATACCCAATGCTCTTGGGAATCCCAATGATTCTGCCACTCAGCACCCCAGAGTGCACGCTGATAGGATTGTCAGTGCAACCTTTGGGGCTGCTGTAAAACAACTCAGTGGTTCCATTGCCAAGTTGGGAGTGCAACCCTCTACCAATATGACTGCTCTTCCTGCCACTGCGATAAACTCTGTGTAGTCTACGTAAAAATCCAGTGGCAAGAAAAAGAAGAATAAGAAAAAGACCGCTCCTTCTGAAGAGCAGTCACCCAAGCAACCCAACCCAAAACATAAGGCCATTATGCCTACTGATGAGGAAAATGATAAACCCACCAGATATCCATGTAAACTCTATGCTGAAGACCACACGACTTGGCGTTGTCCGTGGCTTCAGGAATACATAGACTACCTTGCTAAAAGGGATTCTGGTAAGGCACCTACTATCCTTAGAAATCCTTTTCCTACTCAACAACAGCAAAATATTATTGCCAACCAACCGCAACCCCCGCAAGGGGGTAATGGTGGTTCACAAAATCCTTCGGCTAGTGAAGGATCTTCTACCATTTACAGATTTGAAACAGTAGAACTCGCCACAAGAGCCAAATCTTATGGAGCTCTTGTCACTCCGACAGCAGAATCATCCTTAGGTCAAAACCCATCACCGCCCAACGATTTTCATATTGAAAGGCCAGTTGAGGACTTTGTAATTAGACCCCAAAAAGGGGCACTTCGATGCACAACACACAATATGTTTGCACGTGCCGCCCAACACTACAACATCGTAGAGGATTTGCGCAAGTGCCATCGGCTATGTCGATGCTTGAAGTATTACAAACATGCCCAACACAACAGAAAGCTTTGCTTTCAGCTATTGGAGGTATTGACCCAATGGATTCCATGCTTGCTATTTGTGACATGGACAAGTGTAAACCTCCCCTTTCTCACCAGCTTGCATTCCAGGTGCATATCACTTCAAAAGGTAAAGGTATACACATAACTGTCATTGATGAAGGTGCTTCTACTTGCATCATGTCGGCTTGATGTTGGCTAGCCCTGGGTTCTCCAACCCTAACCCCGCTGTTGAACTCCCTGAAAGATTTCGACTGCCACACCCTAATCCCAAAAGGGTACCTAGCTAGTTTCCCCATCACTTTGTATGGGAAAACCATAATGGTGGACATAGAATTCATGGACAAAAAACTTGACTATAATCTCTTGTTGGGTCGCAATTGGACATATGCCATGAGGGCCATCGTATCTACTATCTTTCGTATCATCCAATTTCCATTGGATGGAAAGGTAGTTATAGTAGATCAGTTGTCTTTCTGCGGCCCTGATTATTCACCATTACCAAGTGGCTCTGTACCCCTAGTAGAAGTGTCATATCTGTGGGATGAGCAATCTTAACGATCATTTAATGCCTTGAAAGAGGAACTTATATCAGCCCCACTCCTCAGCGCTCCCGAATATAACCGCAACTTTCTTCTTTAGTTGGAAACCTTGCCATCCTCCCTTGGAATGGTCTTGGTTCAAGCACACGATGACCGGAGTGAACATGTGATCTATTATTTGTCCAAAGGCTTGGCTGGGCTTGAGCTCAGATATTCGCATGTGGAGAAGCTATCATCGGCAGTCGTCTTTGCTGTCAACCGATTCCAACACTACATCATGCTGCAATAGACTACTGTCATTGCCTTGGAGAATCCCATGAGACATATTTTGTCTTTTCAAGTAATTGGAGGTAAATATTCAAAATGGATTGTCATCTTCCAACAATTTGATCTGGTTTTTGCAGCTGCCATGGCAAATAACTCCTTAGTCTTTGTCAAACTCTTGTCGGACCTTTCCATTATCGATCCGAATGAGATAGCCCATGATCCTCTCATGGATAAAGCTATCTATCTTATCGACACCACCAATCCTTGGTATGGAGACATTCTTACCTACCTCCAAGCGTAATGGTTTCGCCCTGAACTCATGACCAGCGACTATCGTCGCATCCATCACCAAGCACGACACTATCTAGTGATTAACAATATGTTATATCGGTGAGGTGCGGATACAATTCTTCGATGTTGCCTCACTCATGAAAAGGCGGAGAACATTTTAAATGACTACCATGCTAAGGCATGTGGCAGTAATCTTTTTGGCATATCCACTACACAAAAAATCTTACGCGTAGGCTATTACTGGCCGACCTTGTTCAAAGATTGTGTCAAGGCCGTCTGGAAATTCCATCCTTGTCAAATATTCACAAAGAAAATGCACGCCCCTCTGGCCCTACTGCACCTGGTAGTCTCCGTTGGTCCTTTTTCCAAATGGGGGATAAACTTTGTCACTTGTAATCCCGTTTCCTTTGTTGGACACAACTATATCATAGTAGCTTTGGAAAATTTCACGAAATGGGTTGAAGCCCTTCCTACCTACAGCGTCGATGGAGAAACTGCGGCGCTATTCCTGTTTAATTAGGTTATCTTTCAGTTTGGTGTACCCAACACAATCGTTACAGACCATGGATCTCACTTCCAGAACCATATGATGTCTGATTTAACGTCGCTTCTTGGTTTCCGTCAAGATCAATCATCCTCCTACTACCCCCAAGCTAATGGTCAAGTAGAGGCCATAAATGGAATCTTGAAAACCATGATCCGAAGGTTGGTAGGAAACCATAAAACCAATTGGCACTGAATGTTATATTCAACGTTATGGGCATACCGAACTTCAGTAAAGAGTGCCATAGGCTTTACACCTTTTCAATTGGTGTATGGCCTAGAAGTAGTTCTACCCATTGAGTGTCAGATCCCTTCCCTGAAACTAGCTGTTGAACTCCTACTCGACACTACTATCGAAGAACAATTCTTACTATACCTTGCCCAACTGGACGAAACCCGTCGAGATGCCAAACTAGCACTCAAAGCTCACAAGCACTGGGTAAAATCCCAAAACGACAAAAAAAGTTAAGCTTCGTTCTTACAAAGAGGGTGACTTTGTGTTACTTTATGATAAAAAACACTATCTCTTGGGGGTTGGCACACTCCAACCATTATGGCTAGGTCCCTATATCATCAAGAAAGTCCTCTCAAAAGAGGCATATGAATTACAGGATTGGGAAGGAGTCTCACTCAAGGAGCCCCGAAATGGGCTCTACCTAAAGAAGTATTATGCCTAGTATTGCACTAGGCATATGCTGTGTAATATTATGCAATTCTCAATAGAGCACATTTTGTGATATTTTATTACTCTTTAAAAAATAGAAACATCTCTGAGTTTTCATCGTTGCGCTCGTTAAATCCATACAACGATGCTCTGAGCAACGTTTTTTTGATCTTTTTGCAGCTCATAAACTGAAAAAGACCAAAAGAGCATTCTTTTTAGGCGTTTTTTTCGCTCTTTAAACTGAAAAAATCTCGAGCTTAGTCTTTTTGCTCGTTAAACTTGATGAAGATGACTCGAGCATTATTTTAGGTACTTTTCTCACTCGTTAAACCAAAAAATCCCGAGTTTTTTTTATCGGGCTCATTAAAATTATACGGTAGTAGCAAGAGCACATTCTTTTTTGGGACAATTTCTCGCTCTTAAATCCAAAAATCCCTGAGTTTTCCCCTCCTTCGAGCTCGTAAAACTATGAAGAAGGGATGAGCTGTTATTTTCCCTCTTTTTCTTGCTCACTAAACTGAAAAAGATACCCTGACTTTTCTTCATTTGACTCATTAAAAAATTTGATGAATGTATTAAGTTTGTCATTGCGTGACTCATTAAAATTCATGATGAAAAACAAGTTTAGTTCGTCGCCTTGTACTCGTAACAAAATGAGGTCGACATCTATTGAAAATAGGTTTCTCTTTATCCGGGTTCAATAGATTAACTTATGGAAAAGTAACTGATCCGGGTATACTATTAAGATTTTGTCACACCCAATTAACCACTATGACAAAGGGACCACCATGGAGTCTCTCTTTATGATCTTTTTAGACTCTCTAAATATGAAAAGACCACTGAGTTGTCTAGTCTGAACTCTTTAAATTACACAGACAAGATATAGAGTCGTTCTTTTTACGATACTTTTCAGACTCTTAAAAGATGAAAAAATCAACGAGTTTGCCTGTCTGGACTCATTAAACTAATCAGATAAGGCAAAGAGTCGTTCTTTTTGCGATCCTTTTCAGACTCTTTAAACATGAAAAGATCGATGAGTTTACCCATCTGGACTCATTAAATTAATCAGACAGGGAAAGTGGACAATACAACTGTATTCTGTATTAGAAAGCGTGGTTTGGTAGTAGTCATTCCCTTGAACATGGCACTCCCTCAGATAAACCTTCCTTTTGATGGCCTCTCAATATCAACCCTACCAATCTATGAGTTTTAGCCAATATACACTGATGTAATTGCGTCTTTGTATCCTAACACTCTGTAGTGTTGACGAGTCTAGTGTTGTCTGTTTAAAACCAATGTCATGCCTTTTATTGTTCAAGGGTTACCCATTTGTTTCCTCCATCAACCGATCAAACATATCCTTTCATCATGCCCTCTATTGTTTAGACCCAAATGCTCAAAAGATTCCTCAAAAAAACAAAATCATTCTTGTCCCGTTTCATGTCGATTGATGTAGGACACATCATTGCCTACCTTTCGACAGGTTTCTTCCTATCAACTTCAACACTCTATCTAGGAAGATAACCCAGAAACACATTAATTTCCTTGGTACTCGCAGACATTAGTGGCAGGTTACCTTGTGTTTGATCAGGGGTTCTCATTATTAGCTCATGGTTTGATCAGGGGTTCTCCATTATTGACTGGTAATCAGATGATTTCATGCATGTTCGAAATCAACACATATTTTTCACATGTATCGATCTATGCTGTTCGGTGAAGTGGAAATCAAGACCTTGGGTAGAGGCTTGCATCATTCAACATTGTTTCCTCTCCCAAGTTGCGGATATTGTTTTTTGGAGACAGTTGTTTCAGGATGATTCTATTATGACATTGGATCCGCATTGTGCTTATCGATGACCAACCTTGTTATATCTCTTTGGAGAAAATTTCTTTGACATAGCTACTGAGCATGGGAATACCCGACTCAGGACATGATTTTAGTAGTTATATATATATATATATATATATATATATATTATATATATATATATATATATATATATATATATATATTATATATATATATATATATATATATATATATATACATATAGATATATATATGTATACATATATACATATATACATATCTATATCTATATATATATATATATGTGTGTGTGTGTGTGTGTGTGTGTGTGTGTGTGTGTGTGTGTGTGTTGTGTGTTGTATTAGGTTTTCCTTGCCACCCAAAGTTCTCCTCTCTCTACAAATTTTGACAAGAAAAGTTACAGTTTTAGTAAAGTATTTTAGCCATCGTCTCTGCCTCTGATATCATACTTTAGGGGGAATCTATTATACAACAAAATGACCTCCTCATTAACTCAGAGGTGAAAGACATGATGACTGAAGCAAAGAACACAATCGCAGGCCTTAATTCCACACTAACGCTAATTGCACACTGAAAACCTACTTTATAAAGCTTGTTACCAAGCCTAAGGGAGAATTAGTGACCCCACTAACTCATGTTTCTAGTGAAAGGGCAGCGTTAGTAAAACTAAGGGAAGTTCAATGGGTCAAGCCAACAAATTGACTCACAAATATCTAGATATTTATCCCTAAATTTGTTCAAGAAAAGAAAGGAAACATCCAAAATCAAGATATTTGGAGGATTTATAATCTAAGGAAAGAAGGCAAATGGGAAAGAGCTGAAAAGTGGAGCAATTTCATTAATCTTTCCCTAATGAACTCTAGGAGGAGCTTGGCAAACCTAACTCGATTGTTATATAAGCAAAGTGAGGGTTATTGTGAAAGGGGTCAGAGCATTTGAAAGGATAGCCCACTAAGTTGTTGTGAACTGTCATACACTTGAACAAGTGAGATAAAAGAGAGAGAGAGAGAGAGAGAGAGAGAAGAAGAAGAAGAAGGGGCAAGGGAAGACTGATACAATGGATGGTTGTAATCACTCTTCTATTATTAATACAAAACTACAGTTGTTTTCCCTATTCCATAGTGTCAGTAACATTGTTCATTGAGTTGTTCATTTAGAAACTTGTTTAGATGAGTGGTTTAGTTGTATGCAAATAGATGTTCATTTTGCATTCTTATATTAGTTTTCAATATTATATGTTGTGATTGTGTTTGCCTTTCCTTTGTGCAGGAATTGATTTGGAGCTGGCTTTGAGGGAGTTCTTCCTGGATGCATAGCGATCTCCAAATAAATCTTGAAGGAGACTTGAGGTAATCCTCTTTCCATACTTTGTTAACTTATATTTGATAGATGAAAATGTATATAACTTGGTAGCTTCTGTTAGTGTCAATCTTTGCAGCCTTCCTCCAGTGATCAAATATGCTCTTACAAAGTTATTTTGAAGTGTCAAGGTCAAATTTTGTCATTTCAAAGAGTTTTCAAGCAAAATTTGGTCACTAGGCATTAGGTCTAGGGTTTTCTTTCACTCCTTCTAAAGTTGTCCAAATGGCGGGCTATGTCATCATTCAGCTGAGTCTATCATCATTCAGAGGGTTTTCATCATCATATTAGATTCCATTGGGTCATGTTACACCTTGTTCATGCTTCAGTTGTGCCTTGGCAAGTTCTTTTCCCTCTCCTAGGGTTTTGAAGCTAATTTCTCTTAGATGGTCAAATCATCAGCAAAACTTGTTTCCTGATGTTCATACACCTTCCCCTCTCCTTCATGTACCTTATCAAACACTTCCCATCCCTTATATTCCCCAAAATCCTCATTTTGGCACAAACCCTAGTTTCTAGCTACAACCTGGAAATTTTCTAGGTTTGGCCTGTGATTTGCCCTTTTGGACCCCTTCCCCTCACTCAATCTCTGAGATTCCACTTTCCCCTACTCCCTAAC
>APFE031663315.1:55041-125132 GCA_000404065.3 Pinus taeda | reverse complement strand
TATATATAGATATATATGAAGTTGATATCGACATAAATTAGTTAACATAGATCTTCAAATAGTTTATTTAAATCTACTGTTGAAATATTTTTGAGAAGTATAAGATTTAAACATTTTACTCACACATTTCTTTTACTTCTAATTACTTTATATATATATAGTCGACATAACTTTTCTATTTAGAGCATAATTATCATACTAGGTTGTAGAATGACTCTCTCGGCTCAATTAGTTTTTTTACAAAACCTTATATTCTCTGTGATTTTCATTTTATCATTTTCTAAACATAATTTGATTTTGATCATCCTTGTTTTAAATCATAAATATTCATTAAAAAACCAAGTATTAAATATATGTAAAACTTATTAAAATCAAACTCACAAATAATCAATTTAATATAAAGGATATTGTTAACACATGAATCTCTAATCTAGTTATATAAGTTAAATTATTAACAAACATCGGATATTAATGCAAGAAGAAATACAATTGTGGCAACATGGTTAAAAAGACTTCATATCATAAAGTTGGAAGTCCAATACATAAAGAAAACCCTTCTAAAAATACACATAATCACAAATTCTCATTTATAAAATATAAATAATTTAATAAATTTAATTGCAACCTTTTATTAAATTTTGATGATTCTTTCTTTATTAAATTTCAAATACACCTGTAATATTTATAATGAAAACTCTACAAAATTTAGTACCCTCTTTTCGATATAAACATCGCTCATTGTATACTAACAACTTTTTTAATTAACTATTATCTTGCAACGGAAGAGGCAATGGCTGCCTTCACCTGCCCCCTCCTCGAATGAGTTGAAGAAGCCATTTCTTAATCTTAATGCTTTGTGGACTAAATTCAATGAATTAATCATTAAAAGAAGGAAGCAACAGACACTGAAGTAGACTGAGAGAGGACCGTGATCATTTAAGATCTCTGGATGTGACTGTGAAATCTCTAGAATGCAAATCCAAATTACAAACATGCAGTTGAATCGTACAAGTTGTGCGGTTCGTTGGGAAAGAGGAGCATCTCAATGTATAAGGGCCTACCCACTGACTTGAATGGTAATATAGTGGATGTGCAAGACAGTTGGCACGGCACGAACTGAACCCGGGGCACTCATTGATTACCGTAGGTTATTCTTTATGAAAAAGTAAAAAGCGATGATTCTTGATGAAAAGGAAAGGCCGATGATGTCACCGAACATTGCATCAACCCAAAAAAATCATTCACATCTTCTTTAGCTGTCATCAGAGGCCGATGATGTCATCAAACATTACCCAAAAAAATCATTCAGATCTTCTTTAGCTTTCATCAAAGGTCGATGATGTCACCGAACATTGCATCAACCCAAAAAAATCATTCACAGATTCTTCTTTAGCTTTTTGGCAGTGATGGATTAGGCACATGTATAATGCGATTACACGACACCTAAAATCTAACAACTAAAATCTAGGGGCAAGGATGGGTGTCTTTGGCAACTAATATTCACTGAGTGATGGATTAGGCACATGTCTAATGCGATTAGACAATACCTAAGATCTAACAACTAAACTCTAAGGTCAAGGATGGGTGTCTTTGGCAAGCTGATTGATTAATTTGTGGGTTTGTATATGCTTATCGTTGGTTTGGATTTAACCCAGTACATTATGTTACAGCGTCCATGCATTAATGGATCAATAACATTGTAAATATTAGTTGAGAGAGTCTCTCCTCTTATACATCATCTAAAATCGAAAGGCAAAGAGAATTGTAAATATTAGTTGAGAGAGTCTCTCCTCTTATACATCATCTAAAATCTAAAGGGAAAAAAATTTATTTTAGATGATGGCATTTTCATTGAATAATGGTGAGAGCCCATATTTATTTATTTATAGTTAAAAACTATATAATAGTTAGAAACTATATATATATATATATATATATATATGATTTATAATTTTAGAATGAAAAAAAAAAATTTACATAGTTCAAAATTTAATATGTCCTAAGTGCAACTTCAAAGTTCTTGGCAATATTTCTATTAGATAATTTTGGCCAAGCTAATTCTCCATAAAATTAGATATACGAGGAGTGGATGATATTCTCTACTTTAACCCTGTGAAGATAGGTTGACTCTCAAAAACTATTTCACAAAACTATTTAGAAAGGCACATTTAATTGTCATAACAAATCGATTTGATGATAATTGAATAGAATTCAAAATATCAAATCTATCTTCTACTTATCAAGTAGATCTCTATGCTTACACAAAGGAAATTTTGGATATATGAGGAGTGGACGATATTATCTACTTTAACCCTATGGAGAAAGGTTGACCCTTGAAAACTATTTAAAAAAACACATTTAATCATCATAATCAATAGATTTGATGATAATTGGATCGAATTCAAAATATCAAATCTATCTTCTACTTATCAAGTCAATCTCTATGCTTACACAAAGGAAACAAGATAAAGTATAATTGTGATATATCCATAAGAATACCACCCCCAATCTTTCTCTATATTGAATTTATGTTGTGCTTATATATTGTCCCACCTGAAAAGGACTAGGAGCACAAAAACATCCATGAAAAACATTAAAAAAAAAAACAAAACAAAAACATATCTTACTTTTAAAGGGGAAAACATGAAAAGGGAAAGGAGTACAAAAACAATTATTAGAAGCATAAAGAAAAAAAAGGCACATCCAAACTTTAAGCATAGAGAGAAATCACATTATGAGCATGTATGGAGTCTTTAAATAGAGAGTCCATGGAGTCCATTGTGGTAATGTTGTGCTTCTTGTTGGCATTATGATACAAGTGTTGTCCTTGATGGAAACTCACATAGATGACAATTCACAGTGCAACATGTTAACTTACAGATCAAACTCCAGAGATTGAAGAAAGAGAGTGATTTAAGAAGTATATGTTGATTCACTTTGTCCAAGCAGCGTATACACGTGGGTTAATAGAACAAAAGGAGCATATACGTATGCATGCACTTTCACAAAATGAAAAGCGTGTATGGGATGGCAAATCAAGGTTTCGGTCCAAGGTATTTGGTCCGAGGTATTTGGTCCAAGGTATTGATCCTAAGTGGTTTTGGTCCAAGGTATTGAGAAAGGCCTAAATTATATAAGGAGGAGAAGATCATTAGGCCAAGGTGTGCAAGTAATGAATATCTTATGAAGAGTGAGATAAAAAGAAAATATGCATGTTATGAGTTTATGGTGCTTTGCTTGATCTGAACTAAGGATGAACCTTAGCGGTTGATGGGGGATGAGATCTAATGGTGGATCAAGATCATGAGACCTAAAATGAATTATTATTATATGGTTTGATCATGGATAGTCTAGATCTGAATGCTTACGTGTGATTTACACTGTAAATGTTTTGATCTGGGTATGACTGAAGTCTAGAATAGTTGTGATGTTTTAAGTTAACATTTGCAGATCTGTACGTAGGTTTGCTTTGGTAAAAGCATGTATACACGTTGGTTCGACACATCAAAGTAGCGTATACATTATGAAATATGATATTTGAAGTTGTAGTTGGTTATGGTTGTTGATGCAAAATTTTGGGTTCTGCTCTATGTTCTGATGACTATAATGTTCTGAATGTTGAGGTTGATTGATTGTGAATTGCTTTAGTGATGCCAAGTTTTCAATAATTGGTTGTATAGCAGCGATGATTGATTTTGAGCTTCAATGTTGCTGATGGGTCCAGTATGAAAATTTGATGAAACGTGGCCTTCAGATTGTGGTGTTGTGTTCCAGGAGTATCCAGTCTGAAAATTTATTAAACGTGGTCCCTAGAGGAAGAAAGAAGGTCGTAGCCTTCTGTAGGCCGACACCTACGTACTAGTAAACATATCAGCCAGTACAAGAGCTAGGGAGTTGGAGCTCCCTTCCAGTAACAACAGGAAAATGAGTGAAGGCTAGAGCCTTCTGTAGGTCGACGCCTACACACTAGTAAACGGATCGACTAGTACAAGAGCTAGTGGGTTGTAGCTCCCTTCCAGTAGAAGCTAGAGAACGAGAGAAGGTTGTAGCCTTCTGCAAGTAGGTGCCTGCACACCAGTACAATATTGTAAATAGGTTTTTCTTATATTAAAAGAAGACAACAACAGGTGGTTTTTGTCCTGCATTGGGTTTCCACCTTAAATCTTGGTGTTCATGTGTGTTGCTTATGTGTGATGGTTTATTATGTTATTACTACACATGGTTACTATTTATATAGTTAATGAAGTACTGATGCATTGATTAAAGATCAACATATGATGAATTAACTAAATCATAAGTTTGTTGGATATGCGTTGGTTGCTTTAAAGACAGTTATGTGTACACATGCGTTACCTTCATTGATGTAGTGTATTTAAATCTGAGTGTGAAATGAAAAACTTATTGTTTTGATAATACTGATTCACACCCCCCCCCGCGCCCCCCCCCCCCCCACCCCCTCTTAGTATTATTTCCAACAATTGGTATCATAGCAGGTCCTTCAAAAGAAGCTTGATCACTTGAAGGAAGATCTTTCAAAATGAATAATCACGAAGGCATGGGATCTATCAAACCACCAATCTTCAATGGGAACATCTTGGTATATTGGAAAACATGAACTAGAGCATATCTTCAGTCACTTGGATCTGATGTTCAGGCAATTGTGGAGAAAGGACATCAATATCCAACAATAGTCCCCATGGATCCAGCAGAAAGGAAAACATATGAAATCAATGCTAGAGTTGTCAACGCCTTATTGGGAAGTCTATCAGAATCAAAATTCATCAAAGTCATGCAGCTCAACACAACCAAGGAAAGTGAGCTAATAATGCATTGTTGGCATTATGTTAGAAGATCTTGGTACATAAAGATAATTATATTGCCTGATCACATAGTTTTTTGATTCAGGTGACTCTTTTGATGATCGACATATACAGGTTGTTGATATTGATGCTACTAGAAGATGTTGATGGTGTAGTTCATATATGATGTATGATAGTTGATGATGACTATCATGGTCTTGTTTAGATTTTTGGTCCTTGTTATAAATGTCATGTATATCATTTGATGTAAAGGTCATGAAAAGACCTAATTTGTAACCCCACTATGCATGGGAAGGATGGTGTAATAATTTCTATTTCAATCATGTATAAGCATTTGGTATATACCCACTTGGTTGGGTGGATGAGTCAAAATTGGTGTATCCCCACTTGGTTGGGAGATTGATGTATGTATGAGTCATTAGTGATAGGAAGGTCATACTCACTTAGTTGAGTTATAGAGTCATGTTATTCTTTTGAAAAATACTTTTGCAGACTCTGCGTGTGCTCAGGAGGAACATGGATGGTTTAGTGCATCTCAGCATGTACAAAGGGGGAGAATATATTGGTCCACCATTTACCATTGATGTCAAAGAGGGAGAGTGTCTTGGTGTTTTTGTTGTCATCAAGTCCAAATGGGGAGATTGTTGGCATTATGATACAGGTGTTGTCCTTAATGGCAACTCACACAGATGACAGTTCATAGTGCAATAGGATAACTTACAGATCAGACTCCAGAGATTGAAGAAAGAGAGTGGTTTAAGAAGTATATGCTAGTTCACTTTGTCCAAGCAGCATATACACGTAAGTTAATAGAACAAAATGATTGTATATGTATACACACACTTTCATAGAAGGAAAAGCACGTATGGGATGGAAAATCAAGGTTTTAGTCCAAGGTATTTGGTCAAAGGTATTTGGTCAAAGGTATTGGTCTAAGGTATTTGGTCTAAGGTATTGGCCTTAAGTGGTTTTGGTCCAAGGTAATTCGAAAGGCTAAAACTATATAAGGAGGAGAAGATCATTAGGCCAAGGTGTGCAAGTAATGAATATCTTATGAATAGTGAGATAAAAAGCAAATATGCATGTTATGGGTTTATGGTGCTTTGCTTGATCTGAACTAAGGATGAACCTTAGCGGTTGATGGGGGATGAGATCTAATGGTGGATCAGGATCATGAGACCTAAAATGAATTATTATTATAGGTTTGATCATGGATAGTCTAGATATGAATGCTAATGCGTGATTTACACTGTAAATGTTTTGATTTGGGTAATGACTGAAGTCTGGAATAGTTGTGATGTTTTAAGTTACCATTTGCAGATATGTACGCTGGTTCCCTTTGGTAAAAGCACGTATACACGTTGTTTTGGCACATCAAAGTAGCATATACATTATGAAATATGATATTTGAAGTTGCAGTTGTTTATGGTTGTTGATGTAGAATTTTGGTTTCTGCTCTATGTTCTGGTGACTGTAGTGTTTTGAATGTTCAAGTTGATTGATTGTGAATCGCTTTATTGATGGTGGGTTTTCAGTGATTGGTTGTATAACAGTGGTGATTTATTTTGAGCTTCAATGTTGCTGATGGGTCCAATATGAAAATTTGATGAAACGTGGCCTTCAGATTGTGGTGTTGTGTTCCAAGAGTATCCAGTCTGAAAATCTATGAAACGTGGTCCCTGGAGGAAGAAAGAAGGTCATAGCCTTCTTTAGGCCAGTGCCTATGTATTAGTAAACATATCAACCAGTACAAGAGCTAGGGGGTTGGATCTCCCTTCCAGTAGCAGCTGGAAAACGAGTGAAGGTTGGAGCCTTCTGTAGGTCGGCACCTACGTACTAGTAAACAAATTGACTAGTACAAGAGCTAGGGGGTTGTAACTCCCTCTAGTAGAAGCTGGAGAATGAGAGAAGGTTGTAGCCTTCTACGGGTGGGTGCCTGCATACTAGTATGAGTATGCACCAGTACAAGATTGTAAACATGTTTTTCTTATATTAAAAGAAGACATCAGCAGGTGGTTTTTGTCTCGCATTGAGTTTCCACCTTAAAGATTGGTGTTCATGTGTGTTGCTTATGTGTGATGGTTTATTCTGTTATTTCTGCACATGGTTACTGTTTATATGGCTAATGAATTACTGATGCACTAATTAAAGATCAACATATGATGAATTAACTGAATCATAAGTTTGTTGGATATACGTTGGTTGCTTTAAAGACAGTTGTGTGTACATGTGTGTTACCTTCATTGAAGTAGCATATATAAATCTAAATATGAAATGAAAAAGTTATAGATTTGATAATACTGATTCACACACCCCCCCACCCCTCTCAGTATTATTTCCAACACTTATATGTTGTCCCACATGAAAAGGACTAGGAGTACAAAAACATCTATGAAAAACATTAAAAAAAAAAAAAACATATTCTACTTTTAAAGGGGGAAAACATGAAAAGGGAAAGGAGTACAAAAACAATTATTAAAAAATAAAGAAAAAAACAAGGCACATCCAAACTTTAAGCATAGAGAGAAATCACATTATGAGCGTGTATGGAGTCTTTAAATAGAGAGTCCATGAAGTCCATTGTGATAACTAGTCAAAACTTTTTTTAAGGTGGCTTCAATCTTCAGGCCTTTAAATACCATCCGGAGCTCCCTTAGATCTGTAAAAGACCCAGTGGACCCCAAGAATATGAAGGGTGTTTATGTTATCCCATGGTCTTGTGGGACTCCCTATATTGATGAGACTGGTCGCTTGATTAATAAAAGGATTCGTGAGCATGCCGCTGACATCAACCATGGTAGGACCCACTCCTCTACTTTGGCAGAGCATGCAAATAAATCTAAGCATCACATCTGCATTGAGGAGGCCCAAGTCATTGCTATGGTTAGTCATTTCCATTATCGTAAATTGAGGGAGGCCCTAGAAATCATAAAAAGGCCCAATAATATGAATAGAGATGATGGCTGAATTATTAATAGAAGTTGGGTCCCTGTCCTATCCTCCTAGTTTTTTAGGTTTCCTTTTGGGTTTATTTTGTTTCTTTATTTATCTGTATAGGTATTGGTGTCCTTTTTATAGTATTTGTTGTTGTTTTATTCTTCATTAGAGTTTATATTCCCTATCCTTCGTGTTTTCTTAAATATTTCATCATCCTATTTGTTCTTAACTCTTTTAATATTTTTGTTATTTGTTTAATGGGTCTCAACCCTGTATTTTTATTGTTGAATATATATAATATATATATATATATATATATAATATATATAATATATATACTTGTCTATATTTTTGTTTTATTTTATTTATTTTCCATTAATTATTTTATATATTAATATTTTTATGTGCCATATTCCAACTCCTTTTTTTTAATGCTACCACTGGCCAGTTAAAAGGCTAAATTTCATTTTAAATAAAGGCATGGCAATGGGAATGGAAAGACTCCATTTATTGTGGAAGTCTAACACCACTGCACCCCCCCTACAAAACCCCTCATCAACGATGTAAAAGGAAAGCTATTTGATTTCGGGAAGGACCTTTCTAGACTTGAGCACTTTATGGAGGATAGAACACTGCTCATGAAAAACAATGTGCAAAGTTTTGTGAAGGTGGTAGAAAGAAAGGGAAAGGCCAAACTTATAGAGAGGAGACTATGTTGTAGCAAGAGAAGTCAAGTTGAATAAGGAATTATCATCTATGTCATTTTAGATTCATAATCATTAAATATTTAGGAAAAAATAAATATATGTAAAATTAGTTTAAATAAAAAAGCTGCAACATAAGAATGACTTTCAATACGTAAGATTGAATGTTCTACATGTGAAGGGTCTGTATTGGGGAAGATGCATATGAAAGAGTTCCTGGTTCATACAAATAGAAGAAAAAGGGATATTCTTGAACCTGTGCATACATATGTATGTTGTCCTATGCAAATGAGATCATTAGTTGGAGCATATTATTTTTTGATATTTATTGATGATTGTAAAAAATATACATGGGTTTACTTCATGAGAAAGAAAAGTGAGCTATTTGAATACTTTAAAGAGTTCAAAAATATGGTTGAGAAGAAAACATGAAAATAAATCAAGATCCTCCAATCGAATCAACAGAGAGAATATACTTCAAGTGAATTCATCAAGTACTGCAAAGCCCATGAAATTGTGATGCAGGTCTCTAACCATAGGTATGTACATTAATAAAATTAACACACCAAAATTGAAAATAAAATGCAATAGGCATGGACACAAAAACTCAAAAATGATTCATTGATAAATAAAAATAATTACAGGAGGAGTATTAGCCTCATGCTTGGCCTTTTAATCCTCTTACTCACTCACACACCTCTACATACATACATGCCTCGTGGGCTCACCTCAATTTATACAAATGGATTAGAACCCAAGGTAGGTTCTAGATCCCTAAACTAACTCCCAAAATATCTCTCTTGATCCCTAACATCTCTCATATTATCTCTTATCCCTAGATAAGAGCTAACTAATCCATAATCTTCTAAAACCTTCAACAATACTCTCCAATCTTCTCCTATCTACAATAATCTTCATTCTCTCTTAAAAACTATAGAAAAATGCAATAATTAATTAAATCCTCACTTTACAAACTAACTCCTCTAATAAAGAATTGAGCTAGGTTAGATGCTCCTGCATCAGACTCCCCAGGTAAAAGAAAATCATGGTCTCCCAAACATTAATCTTTAATAGAAGATAAAACTCCACCTGGATCCCTAACTTTAATATGTCACTTATTAATTGCTTTGTCATATTGTTGATGTTCTGTGACTTTCTTCTTTCGTCTTCCAGGCTTCCAAACTTTATGTTGTAGTTGTCCTCCCTTTTTGTTGATGTATATTTGTGCAGTCAGATGTATCTTATTGTTATCCTTGCATTTTCTAAGTTCAATTGACATCTTATGAGATTCTTTCAACATCATCTTCTTCATATCTTCAATTTCAATATCTAGCTTGTCTTTTGGCTGCACGTTATTGTTTGTTTGCTAAACTTTGTTGTCGATCTCTACACTTTCGTTACATGAGTTTTCTTGATTTGAAGGTCTGGTGTCGCACTCTGACTTTGGATTGTCCAACCATTCTTCTAAGAACTTTATTTCTGCTACAATATCTCTCATGTTGACATTTGGCCCATCATTTTCCAATTCATTAGCGACTTGCTTTATTTTTGTATCAATTGATTGTTCAGCAACATATCCTGCACCCACACACCCACTGTTAGATTTAAAAACATGAGGTTTGACAGATGAATCTGTCTTCAAGTCTTCATATTGGTCTTCTGAACAACCTGTAACATCGTATGTGGGAATTGAACCCACGCTCATATCATCATCTTCATCACCAAGCAATGATCCTTGCTCTAGGTCACAAATATATATGTTTGTCTCTAGTTTCTCTACTTTCAAAATTTTCAGTTTACGCTTTTGTCTTCTTTCCATCAATTGTTGGATTGGCCATTTAATTGTTCGCTTTATTACTTATCCGTGTCTCTGTCTTTTTAAGAGCTCTAGCAACATGTCAAGCCATACCTTTAATTCAACAGTCCCTTTCTCGTCATCACCAATGCTAATTGATATAACATTATCGTGGTCTTTCTTTGGAATACACATCTTTTGTCATGAACTTCACCTTGTTCACTGTAACCTGCAACTGAATCACTTTACCGAGTTAACTCCTTTGAACTTGGCCAATGGTTCCTTTCACTTGAACCTTAGTCCTGAGCACTTCTTGCTCCTTTTTGTTGCAAACAACAATTGCAATAACTCTTCAAATTGTCCTTACAACATTTTAATGAGACTTTGGTTGTTGAGCTCCGCAAATCATGCACCCATTACATTTAATGACTCAAAATTTTGACTTGACTTTATGACTCTTTGACTCCAGAATTTTCATTTAACATCAATTCTTCATTAATGACCTCGGGTGTTGGGTACGACCGAAAATGCACCCTTTTATACAATATGATTTTTCAAACTTTAATTAGACTTTTGACTACTTAACTTAACAAATTCACTCTTCAACTTTGACTTTATCAAAAAATTTCCAAAAAAAAACATTTGAATTTCACCTTGACACTATTTACCAGACTCTTTTCACTTCATGACATATAGAATTTTCCTCATAAATATGTAGCTAACACCTAACGGTATTGTCACTTTCTTGGACACTTTTACTTCAATTTGGATACTAGTACATTAATTATCCCACATAAAAATCCACTTCAATATAATTCAAAGCACTTCAAAATTAATAAGCACTTATGCTCTCCCCTTCCACTAATCCTCTCTCATTCATACATTACCTTCATTTTCTTCATATGGGGTATGTATTATGTCATACCATATGAAGACACACTTCACCATGGGATGATTAATTTCCTATGGATTAATAGATTGAATCCATAGTTCTTTGTTCGTTTAATACTTACTTCCCCTATTCTATACTTTATAACTGTAATCCGCATCCATAATTCATAACCACACATCTGTAGGCAACTCAATGCTGGTGTATCCTTTGGCGTTGGATAACTCTCAACACACCTTCATGAAGGAATTGACTATGCAATTTGGTCCATACCCATGTGGATCTCTGGATTCAAACAACTGGATCTATTGTCTTCCGATTCCTTTGTGCTCTTAGCATTCTACCATTCTTTCTATGCCAATTTTTCCACATAGCTATTTAAAATTTTAATGCTACTCTATAAAGATTCACTTAACTTTCTTCGAAGCTTGAGTAGATATTACCTTGACTTTGGTGGTGTTCAATATGTACACGTCTTTCGACGAGGAAGATGTAGAAAAAAGGAAGATGAGTTGCGATTATAGAGAACATGTTCACCGGATTGACTCACGACATTTGTGGCTTGCTTACAACACCCACTTAGAAATGATGACTTGGGCTCCACTTACAACCCGAAAAATGCCTAGGGTTGGAGAGAGGAACCAAAACCGCAATCCTTCCTTTAGATCTGCAGTAGATCCAACAAACGACTTCATCAATTTTCAGAACGGAGCACTAGTAGAATCTACACAAAGCATGTTAAAAAGGTGGGTTGAAGCTGTTGGCAGTATTATTTATTTGAAAAATAGAAGTCCAATTAAAATTTCAGATCATAAGACTCTTTTGAAGCTCTTTATGGTTATAAACTAATAGTAAGCCATTTAAGAATACTCAGAAGCAAAAAAGAAATTGTTGTTCTGAAAGAAGATAAGATAAAACCCGATGGAAAAGCTATCGAGTATATTTTCATTGATTACTTTTCTAATCATAAAGCATATAAGTTGTTTGATCATTGCACATATAAATTTTTTGCAAGCAAAGATGTGTTATTTCATGAGCATCCAGATGAAGACCATAAGGAAAATAGGTATGATATATGTCATATTCCTTACGTCTACGATGATGCCAAAGATGAAGTAGATGATAAGCAAAAGTGAAAAGAAGATGAAGAATCTAGTGACGTGGACACCTCTAGCAATCGCATCACACTAAGAGGAAGAGGTGTTTCACCACAAAACAAGAGAAGAGATGAAAGCAATGAAGCACTAAGGAGCTCATCATTGCAAACCCAACCACCCCTAAGATTTAAAGATTATGCCTTAATGACTAAAGTAATGAATGTTGTAGAACCTTTGAATTTCAAACAAGCTAGTGAACATAAAGATTGGAGAGATGCAATTAAGGAAAAATATGACGCAAATATACTCGAAACACTGTCCATAATATCAATAATTGATATAAACAACTTCGTAAGAAAAAACTTAACATCCTTCAGTGCACCCATTCACATTTTCCAAGTAAATACAACACCCCTCGTATATATCCCATAAGAATTGGACTTGAATTAACATCATGAAATTGTATGGTATCTTTATGGATGTGGAAGGTAGTTGGCACGGCCTTCCATGATAACAACAAGACATTCTTTATGGAGAACTTATCATCTTTTCTTGGCTGGTTTTTCACAATAAGAATCTCATATGGGAGAACTTACATAAAAGAGAATGGCAAGGACCGCGTATGATGATGGAAAATCATCATCTTTTCTTGGCTGGTTTTTCAAAATAAGAATCTCATTTGGGAGAACTTACAAAAAAGACAATGGCAAGGACCGGGTATATGCTCTATCTGCAAATGTGACACTGAAAACAACAATCATATTTTCCTGCAATGCCAACACACTATTCAGGTATGGAAGAAACTATCTAAATGTTTTGGTTTTCAATATTCATTGCATTCCTCCATCAAGGAATCTCTGATGCACTGGAGCACTCAGAAATCCTCCTGGAGGGCCATTCCATTACTTAGTATATGGGCCATCTGGAACTAGCAGAACAACTATCTGTTCCATAACTCTAGGGAGGACTTTCAGTAGGTCTCTGATAGAATCGTAACAAACTTCTATGTTTTCTTTTCACAACCCAATCGCCCCAACAACAACCCTTGAATGCATGTTAACTCACAGTTCATGTACCCAATGGGTTTTTTTGATGGCGCAGCATAAAGGAGCTACTGTGCATGTGGCGTTTGGATTACTATATTAGCTGAACTATCCTATAGAATTTTCTGGAATGGAGGCCACACCACCAACAATAAAGCTGAAGCAATTGCTCTTTGGGGTCTCTTGTGGTTCAACAACTTTCTAAATATACCACACTTGAACATATATTGGGACTCCAAGATCATTATTGATCAAGTTTTGGTAAAGACCTCCATAAACACTCCTATATTACAAGGATGATTGAAGAGAATAGAGCTCCTTTGGCAGCTTCAGAAAGACTATACAATCCAGCACATAGGCAGATCCCAGAACATGGAAGCAGACAACTTATCAAAAAAAGGACTGCTTGGAGCACTTGGCAACTAGTACTTGGAGATCACTTGGGAGAATAATACATACGACATGGGGGACTTCCTATTTCCGGGTTAACTCCAAGCATCTCTATTTCTGTAAAAATTTGGTTTTTGCTCTATTTTTTTGGTTATATGTTTCCTACATATGTCAATTTTGATTACTGCTCCAAATTATACATGCATTTTTGTTATAAAGAGGGACACCACTACCTCGGATCTTCTAAAGTATTGGCCTCCAAGGTTATATGATCTTGCTTTTGATGATCGGTATATAGCTCCAATATGATAGCTCTCATTGCTCCCCTTATGATGAGATGGGAAACATGTTTTTTCCAATCATTATTAGAATGATATGAAAAGGTTTCCTATTCTATACATCCTCCCGTTTATATAATATAAAGCTTTTTTCTCTCTGAATAAAAAAAGAAAAAAAGAAAGAAAAGAAAAGAAAAGAAGAAAGAAAAAAAGAAAAAGAAAAAAAAGGAAGGTTGATGATGGCAATTTGAATTACTTTTCAACACGTGATTAATGTATTGTATTATATATTGAATCTTGGCAAGAAATATCCACAATCTAAGGATTTTTCAAGTCTTGGAAGTGACAGGTTAAACAAATTGGAACCTTGTCATTTGTGAAAATTCTAATCCTTCAAAATTTTTGTTTAAAATTTCCCAAGTACAAGTGGGGCAAGTCATAATATAAAAATTATTTATTTTTCAAAAAAATTGTTCACAACTTTGAAATGAGTTCCAGTAAGTGCACATAATTTCTAAAATATAAGTTGGAAAGGTAAAACAATAATTTAATTATCTTAGAACTTTAAAATAAATTCAAAAATTTATGTTCAAATTTTTTTCTCATAATTTTGAATTAAGCTTGAGCGAGTAAATTTTAATTCGTTAAAATGAATATCTTGAAGTTTATGATAGGATTTTTAAGAGAGAATTTCAACCAACCAACTGAATATCTTGAAGTTTATGATAGGATTTTTAAGAGAGAATTTCAACCAACCAACTTAAAGTGGTGAGACAAAGTAGAGTACATATAGAAGAGGTGAGAAAAAATATGGTTATGATAAAGAAGTATGCATAATATAAAAGCTATTTTCTTTTCAAAAAACAATTTTGAAATGAATTTTAGTAAGTGAATATAATTTTTAAAAAATAAGGTGAAAAGATAAAATAATAATTTATTCTTTTTCGGAATTTTATAATAAATTCAAAAATCTTTGTTCAAAAACTTTCTTAGAATTTTGAACTGAGTTTGAGCGAGTAAACTTTTCTCAGAATTTTGAAGTAAGTTTGAGTGAGTAAATTGCATGGTTTTAAGTTCAACTTGTTAAAATGAACATCTTCAAGTTTTTGATAGGATTTTTAAGAGAAAAATTCAGCCAGCCACTTTGAAGAGATGAGACAAAGTAGAGCTATGACAAAGAAGCATACATGTGTAATAATAGCATCACCACCATTTATCTATATTGAATTTATTATTCATGAATATATAATTTCCAAATGAATATATATTTTTCCAAATCAGAAACACTGAAAAATGTGGAGTGTTTATAAAAAAGGTGAAGAAGGAAACTAAACAAAACCTTACTTGAACATGATCTATTATAGGTTGTGTGTTTTACTCTCATTTGAATTCACTTCCTTTATTTTTATTCCTCCCTATAAGGATGTTAGTTACCAATTCATAAACAATTATATCCTAAAGGGGGAGACACATTGACCCTAGCATGCATTATGTATGTTAGACGATTAAATATAAAACATCTTGTTATGATTAGCTTGTAAAATTTATTTGTGACCCTTCTTGTTTTCAAAAAGTTGATCATTGTTGTTATCCTAGTCCTCAGAAGGTTGAGTAAGAATCCAAGTAGAAGAGGATGGAGGAGTGGTCAATGTATTTGTAGATGATAATTGAATACTCGACTTTTGGGTTGTCACAAATGATTAGAATCACAAAGTTAAGTTCTTGATCAAGGTAGGAAACTTCCTATGTTGACGTTGGTCTAAGGTGCTCCAGATGACTTAAGTTTTCTCTTATCTTGTCATCTAAGACTATGTGAACACTTTGCTCCATGGTGCTAGTCTAGCATTTGAGTGCATGTGATAATGACACTATGACTGAGCTTATGCATGATCATACTAGCATAGGCTTAGGAGGCACTTAAGGCTCTAGCTCACTAGAGTATGCAATATTTGTCTATCAATTTTTCATTGTTTCTTCACACCACTTTAAATGTTTGTTGAACTTTGTGGATCCTTGAGTACTTTTATGCTTGTGTTTTGGGATGTGTTAGTGAGAATGACGTTTAAGTCTCCCAGGCTATTATAGTAGCATACATAGGTCACTCTTTCCAGAGGTGGATCAATGGTGAGAACTTTGGGGTTAAGCACACTAATCAATTGAGACTTGGAGCTTTAGGGTCTAGAGAAACTAGCATGAGTTATGTTTTCCTACATTTCTATGCTATTGCATTTCTTATATTAGATATATACCAATGGTCCAAATATCATAATTGAGACAATCATCTTAATAATAAAATCATTAAATGCACTATTCTAACAACTCTACAACTTCATGTGGCATCCTAAAATGGGTTAGTGATGGACAACTCTATAACTTCATATGGCAATCCTTAAATAGGTTAGTGATGGACTAAAACCATCACTAGAGGTCTCATGATAAAGAGAAATCGAGGATTAAAAAGTCTTAATATGAGACATATGGAAGCACTACTTTCATCCTTATAAGTGTTAAAGGCATAAAATTCATTTATGTGGAATGGACATTATAATGATCAAATTTTGCAGAGTGGTAATCCACCCATGTGTTGGAGACCATTATATAAAAACATATAACTCAACTTAGTATTAACGAGTAAAAAACACGAAAACTTAATAATGATGATAAATCACCAGTAACCTTTTTTGTTTCTTTCATCTTCCCAACATGTCATCCCTCTAAGTTGATATGAATAAATAAGATGCGAAACGAATTAATTAATTATATATATATATATATTATTTCTAATTATAAAGAAATTTGATTTAATTATTCAATTTGAGAAACTCTGTGCTCCGTCAGAAAGACATCGGCCAAAAGCGAAAAAATGCAGTGCTAATAACTCAATATAGAAACTCTCATGGCAAAGGTTTATCCATATTATCAAAAATTACAAATTGAAGCCATCCAGAACTACAGACTCACTCACAATCAAAAGTTTGCAATCCAAACAAAAATCAAGGTCTCTTCTTTCAGTGGGGAAAAGGGGTAAACAATAATTATATTGAATGTGTTAAGAACTTTTATAACAAAGGTATGGTTTTCGTTGTATTCTTGGTTAAATTATCTAAATTTTAACTGTGTTTCTGGTCGGAATGATTGGCCTGGCCGTAGAATATCCATGATATAAGCAAATATATATAAACAACTTTTATCTAATTGAAAACTTGTTGGTTTTTTCCTATTGAAAAGAAAAAGGGGAAGAAAACCAAATTCCTTTGAAAAACAGCATCCTTCTTGCATTTGCACATTCTACCAATGCGCACAATATTATAACATCACTTGTATACATTAAGCTCATAACAGACATCATGAACAGAACAGAGCTGGCTAAAAGCAACACGTGGAGAAGGTTCCATAAACAATATTGACATTGAAAACTAACATTTGATCACTGGCAAATCTACAACTCTCTCAGAGAGATAGGCTGAGGACATTAATATCAAATGCCATTTATTCCATTTCAAAAAGTAAAATCAACAAATCTTCGTTTTTGATTCCAACTCGTTGGAAATGCTGCAGTAGAACAAAAAATCCCTCTTCATAAGTAGTTCATCATTAAAAAACAAGCTCTGTTTGGTATTTCAAGGCTTCAAATCTGAGGAACAGAGTAAGCCAAATGATTTGGACATTTGATCTGAGAATCCCATCGATCCATGATCATTTAGTTTCTGCATCACTGCACTGGTAATGAAAGCAGCTCTATTCTGTATTAACATTTTGGAGATAAAGCCCATCTTGATCTGCAAGCTGAAGCTGATTCATTGTACCCACAAATTATTTGCAGTAGCTGAAGAAGATGAAGGGGAAACCACAGAGTAATTGAAGGATCTAGGTGGTGTTAACAGCGATTTGATGGAGTGGACAAGGGAAGAGGCAATGGCTGCCTTCACCTGCCCTCTTCTGGGGATGTTCCTCCTGGAATGAGTAGAAGTAGGCATAGTTCACACTTGATGCTTTATGGACTGAACTCAACAATCTAATCGGTGAAGGAAGGAAATGCAAAAGAAAGTGAGAGACTGGTTACAGAGAGTAGAGTACAGCGAGTATTTAAGCTTTCCAGATCTGACTCTGTTATCTCTGCAATGCAAATCTATATTCTGCACATGCAATAAAACTGTGCAAAATGTGGTGTTTCGTGGGGAAGAGAAGAATCTCACTGTGTAAGGGCTGGGCCCAACCAGTGAATTGAATAACAGCAAAGTGAATGTGGAAGATAGTTGGCATGGCCTTTCACCAAACCCAATGCCTTCAATGATAACAACTGGTTATTCTTTATGGATACGAAATACTGATGAGATCCAGCTCCATCGATGGTAAGTTGCATTACTTTTTAGCACGTGATGAATGTACTGCATTACACCTCGAACCTTGGTAAAGATTATCCATTTCTCAAGAGTGTTCAGATCTTTGTAGTGATAGGGCTAAACAAATTAGAATCATGTAATTTGTAAAAATTCTCATCTTCAGAAATTCTAATTTAATTTAAAATATAAAGCATATGTTGGGCAGATCAAATTATACAAATTATTTAATTTTCAAAAAACTTTCTCAGATAGCAAGGAAACAGAGTTCTTAAAAGATAAGTTGGCCAGGCCAATATCGAAATTATTTACCTTCAAAAAATTTGCTCAGAACTGTGGTCGACAGGTTAGATTATAAAAATGTTTATTTTTCAAAAATCTTGCTAAGAACCTTGAAATAAGTTTTAGTAAGCAAACATAATTCTTAAAGAATAAGTTGGACAGGTCAATGTAAAAAATATTTACTTTCAAAAGTCTTCCTCAAAACTTTGGAATGAGCTTGAGTAAGTAAGCTACATGCTTCTGAGTTCAACTCATTTAAATTTTCATTTCAAAGATTTTGACTAAGTTTTTTATAAATAATAATTTTAGCACTTTCAACATGAAGATTCATCGTATAAAATAAAAGAAAATGCTTTTCAGTAAGTATTTCTCCAACAAAAAAACACATTCACTATAACATCAAAATTCCACACATAAGGAGGTTGATGAGATATGGATAATATTTACCACTTAGAAACCTTGAAAGGCAGTCTCACCATAACAAAATTGTGTCCCAAAAATATTTGAACACGTTTGAAAGTCATAGCAATTCGATTTGATCAGAATTGAAATGAAATTAAAATGTCAAACTGCATAGGTCTCTCTGCTTATACATGGAGGAGAGGAGAGGAGAGATCGGGTTATGATATGTCCATAACAATACAACCACCAGCCTAAGTATATATTGTGTAAATGTCACGATGAGTTTGGGTGAATTTTAATGAAAATTTGAAAATTCATATTTTCCTATGGTCTGAGTTGGAGAAGAAGGTTAAATTAGTTTTAATTATGATTGTTTTTATATTGTAGGAAGATTAAAAGAGGATAATTGTCAGTAAAGTTGTATGATTTTGATCATTGATAAGGTATTATATGTCAATTATTTGGATTGTAGATGCATTTCACTAATCTAGTATAAGTGTTTTTTTTAATGTTTTTTTAATGATACATTAGATATAGTAAAAGTGATTTTTTTTTATGTTTTTTTAATGATACATTAGATATCGTGTACACACTAATTTTTGATAATATATTTTTCTAGAGAGAGGAGGTGAAGAGAAAAATAAAAGAGTGGTAGAAGACAAAGTGTCCTAAAATTGGGGGTGATGGTTTTGTACTTTATTAGTATGAGTTGTGGATTGTCACATACACGTCCACAATTAAGTGAGATGCGTAATAGTGCTCAGTGTTGTGAAGAGTGGATTTCTCATTCGTGACACATACTTAGTTGAACAACTTTTCTATCAGATTGATGAAATTGTTGCTTGGCATCAAGCAAGCTACAATTGAGGTTGTTTTTATCCAACAAAGTCTTCTCCATTAGCTTCAACCACTACATGAACATAATCGAAATGAAGCCAATAACCATCTTCAAAGAATTCTCTAAGAAAATAATTTTAGTTTAATTGAACCCTCCATGTTTCAACATAGATGAATCCCAAATGTTCTATATACTTCCAGGGTTGAATAAAGGCTTTCTTTCCCTTATAGGAAAGGAAATGGTTATGAAAAGCACTAATCAAGTTAAAGGCTCTATGAGGACCGCTTGTTTAGTTTTTGAGCCTCTTTATGACTTTCATTGTCTTCAAAATATTGATCATATTCATGACATAGGTCCTCAAAAGGTGGAGTATGAAGTAAAAAAAAAGGTAGAGGAAAGAGAGATTAATGTTTATGTAGATATTGTTAAATACTCAACTTGTAGATGTGCCATACATGACTATAAATAGCGGGATAGTTGCTCAAAGTGGGAAACATCCTACTCTATGGTGGCAATGCAACACTTGAGTGGGTGTGAATGTAGGACTATGCTATTGTGTGGAGGCACAATTTTACCCAACATAGGTTAAGGAGGTACTCAAGGGGTTCATTAGATAGAGGATGTAATTTCCATCCACCAAGTCTACATTGTTGGTTCACATTAGTTTTTATCCTTATAGAATTTTTCAAATCTTCAATTCAATCAAGTGTGATGCATTGGTGGGATGTGCTAGTGAGTGTGGTGTTTGCTACTACCTAAGGTGTTGCAAGAGCATATGTGGCTTTTTTTTTTTTTTTCATTTTTTCTTCTTTTTTAAGTGAATCTATGGTTTTAATTTAGGCATTAGGCACACTATTTTAATCTAGTGGTAAAAGTGGGAAACTTTGTAAGATTTTGTTGGCTAGGGGTACCCTAGAGGACTACAACTTTTTGTTTGATTTGCATGCTATGAACATTATGCCCTAAAAATGATTAAAAACCAATAATTATAGTCGCCTCAAGGGGGAAACCTCCTTTTACAATGAATATAATGTATAAGACAAGATTTGATGATCCTAATACTATGCCTCCTTAATATATATATAGGAGACAAAGGGTACAATTATAATATAATGGGACCATGAAAGTTTTTAGCCTATATAACAATATAATAATAGAAATGTATCTAGGGCTTCAAAAGGGGTTTCAAGGTTAACATGGGCCTTATATGTGGCTTAGCATGCCCCTCTGCTTCAAACAAGTGTTGCAAGTGATTCCACATCAATAATTCATCCTCCAATGTCACCTCTTCCACTGGCATGTTCTTTTATTTGATGTGGTACTCCACAATTGCTAGATTACTCAATTGTTTAATCCTATTTCAAGAATTGTTTCTAATTCTAGTATGATTTTCTCTTCTTCATTTATCTTTGGTATACTTCCAAGCTAAAAATAAATAGTGTAGTCATGATCTTGAGCAGGTGGAAGAATTTTAGGAATTACTCCAACTACCTTGGAATAATTGTTTATGACTTCATGGAGATCCACTGACATAAATAATATTGGTGTTTTAACATTTAGTGAACATGATTTTGCAATTACACCCCGGTCCCCCCTTTTGAGTAGTTTTCTCATTCCATTTGAACTTATCAACTTAGGGGGTTTCCCTTGGATAACTCTAAGTTCAATTCCTTTCCTTTTGAGGTAAGCCTTATGAAGAGATCTTGAAAATAAAAGGCCATTGTTCCTAATGATTGTAATCATTAGACCCCTAATAAAACATCAACCCCACCCATTTGTATTGTAATATTGGGACTATCAAATAAATACTCCTCCATATTGAGTTTGATATTATGGCATTTCCCTAAACAATTTATGGTACCTCCATATGTAATCATTGCTTGAAACATTGGTGTTGGATATACGAAACTATTGAGAAGTTTTGATGATTTGTAATTGATGAAGTTATGGGTACTACCAAAATCAATCAACACTATTACCTTTTTCCTTTTGATGTATCCTTCTATCTTGTGGGTTTGTGAAGTATTGATGACAACCAATGCATGATAGCATATTGTTGGAATAGAATCTTCTAGCTCTAGATCTTATTATGGTTCCAATTTTTTATCTTCTTCCTCTTTAGATTCTATGTAAAATAATTTCTTCTCACCATATTTACACTCCTTACTATACTTATTGTGACAATTGAAACATAGACCTTTTACTCTTCTTTCATCCATTTTTCGAGGTGTCAACCTTGTTGGTTGAGTGATGTTAGGATAGGGAGTGTGATGTTCTCAATATAGTTGGTGACCAATTTATCAATATCCATATTTTTGCTTTCAACATTCCTCTCTAGACTGAAAATGTGCTCTAGGGATTTAGGTTTGAAGATATGCACCTCATGTTGGATGCTTTCCTTTAAAGCTCTAAATAGGTCTAAAAAATTATTCTCTAGAATGTTATTTACCCTAAGACTCAACTTTTGGAATTCTTGAATGTGCTATGTAATTAGACCATTTTGTCGAAGATTTACCAATTGACTAAAGAATGTGTTGACCTTAATATCCCCCTAATTTTCTATCAATTCCTTCGTAAACATGGTACAAGATATAGCATAAGCCTTTTTCCTTCACAAAACCATTAATACCATACATGTTGGTCTTATTCTAAAATGTTTTAAAATCTGAATTTGTTTATAATTAATTAAATTTCATTAATATCACATTTTTATTACGGCGTAAGGCGTTTCCATGTGAAACAAACCCACCTAACTATCACCGTGTACAATTTTGCACCCTTCGATGACATGTTAGACGATTAAAACAATATTGGGCGTTAGATCATCACCGACTCCTCCTACTTAATCGTAAACCTACTCCGTATTCCTTTGCTTTTCAACTTCTTCAACTGTCCGAATTCTTTTTCTTCAACAATAAATTCAACCAAACCAGCTCCTTCGTTAGATCACCACCTTCGTTAGATCACCACCGACTTCAACAGGCGATTTAGCCGTGCTTGCAACCAGCTCCTCTGGCTTTTTAATTTCTTCGAGGTTTCTACTGTTTCTGAACTCTCTGCTCTCAACGAACTCTTGTTCAGCGATGACAGTCTAGAAAATTATGCATTTGACGTTAACGGAATCGAGCCCAACGAATTCCTTGACATAGATTCTTTCCTCACGGGCTTCTGCATTTCCCAGCAACAGCCCGGCCAAGACGATGACGGAGCTCTGAAAATTCAACCGTCCTGTGACAAAGAAGCGCCTTCAAATGGCGATGAATTAACGGAAGAAGGCGGTGAAAGGCTCGGCACCTGTGGACTGAAGCGGAAACGGTAAGCGTGCTTTTCTCGTCTCTGCATTTTTCTAAACGCGTGGATTTTTTGGAATAAAGAAAAGGGGTCTGAATGGGTCTATGTTTTGTGATGGATCTTGAGGGGACATTCACGTATTCCTCCATTGAAGCAGATAACACGGAGGTTGTCTCATGTAGTTCTCGTCATGGCGGCCGCAAAATAAATGAGCCCGCAGTGTTTATAGTGGGTGCGTTCAAACTTTATTTATTTCAACTTCCAACTTTCGAATTTTGAATTGTTTTAGTGTTGAATGAGTGATGTTAATACTATGAGTGGTTAAATACAGATTCCCTGCAGAAGGAATTCGTGTTTTTCGTCGTGATAATGATAATGACGTTTCTGATGGCCTGCAAGCTTCCTCGCGCGCCTCTGAAGAAAAAAATGGGATGCCAAGAGCAGCCTTACATGAGTAGAAAGAATAGAAAAACCGTATTTATAAGTTTCTACGTCGATGACGGTGAGGGTGAGAGACTGCGGAAATGGATGTGGTGCAGAAGAGAATGAAATTATGTCTAAAGGAACCTTTCATAATGTTGCTATGTATTTCAGGTTTTTTTGTTGACTCTGCTGAGACGTGAAAAGGTCAATTTAGTATTATTTTTGTTCACCTCATTTTTTTCTGCGACATAACTGAGCCACTGAAAATACTTTTTAAGAAATATAAATGACTTCCGTATTGTTTGTCATTTTACCTTTCGGCCTATTGCTTTTGGTTGCATATTCAAGATTGAATTTCATTTTAATTTTATTTTGTTAATGTTGTAATGTAAAATATAATTAAAAATTAAATTTTATAATTAAAATGAAATAGTTGTTCAGATGATTTTGTACAAAATGATACAATTTGATTGATAGACTTGTTTCATTCTACATAGAATCAAACCAGGAAAAGCACTAGTCGTTGGCTACACCATGGATATGAGAATTGTTGTACCCATGAGCTGAGTAAACCGCTCTAGGAATTAGAAAACTTGACATTTGTCGTTCAAAAACTGATGTGTGACTACACCATGGATATGAGAATTGTTGTATCCATGAGCTGAGTAAACTGCTGTAGGAATTAAAAAACTTGACATTAGTCGTTCAAAAACTGATGTGTGAATCCACGTGTAGGAATTAAAAAACTTGACATTTGTCGTTCAAAAACTGATGTGTGAATCCACCTCTGAAGCTGGATCAAGGACAGACAATAATTTACTGGCATCATGATAAGAATAGAAGCATATTTAAAAAAATGAATTTTTCGAACCATAATTTTTGGACAGCCACTTGTTCTCACTTGTACTATATGCAGGAAATTTTCAAATAGCCACTTGAAATGTTCAACATCTTGTACTATATGTTCCAAATTTTCAAAAGCCTATAATATAATGTAATTAATCAATTATTATATTACATGTTAATTACGCCTATCCCTTTGAAACGAACTATAAGGTAATTAATCAACTATTATATTTTATGTTAATTACGCCTATCCCTTTGAAATGAACTCACCTAACTGCCACCGTGTACAATTTTGCAACGTTCGATGAAATGTAGACGATTAAAACAATATTGGGCATTAGATCACTACCGACTCTTCCTACTTAATTGTAAACAGACTCAGTATTCCTTTGCTTTTAACCTTCTTCAACCGTCCGAGTTCTTTTTCTTCAACAATAAATTCAACCAAACCAGCTCCTTCGTTAGATCACAACCGACTTCAACAGGCGATTCAACCGTGCTTGCAACTAGCTCCTCTGGCTTTTTAATTTCTTCGAGGTTTCTACTGTTTCTTCAACTGAAGGAGGTTTTTAATTTCTTCGAGGTTTCCACTGTTTTTTGAAGAGGAGGTTCAGGTATGCTTGGACCTTGGTTAACTGTGTGAAGCAGAGTCTAGGGAGATCAGATTCTACGAGATACCCTAGCCTTTTCGGGTTATCCTTCTCTTTTTTAAAATATTAAACAGATGATCAGAAGGGGGATCGAAGTATAATGTACCTGAAAAAGCCATCTTCCTCGCACGCATGGCGGATTTCTTCAACTACCCTTGTTCTGTTAGGGCCATCCAGGTCCTGGAGATCCACCACCGGAATGCTCTCAGAGTAAGACACCTCAGACAGGTGGGGGCGTTCACTGGGAGGCAGGATATATTTATCTTCAACTTGAAGATGATTTATTCCATTGGACAGTAGCTTTTCGACAGCATTCACATCCTGGGTCAGGACATCTTCCATTGTAGACAACATATTTCTTTCTCGAGTGCTGTAAAATTGGCAGTGGCACCTACCTATTGCTGTGCAAAACTAAGCTTCGATTCGCACACCAAAAATAGGATATCGGATGATGGGCAAGAGAAGAGTGAACATTTAAGTGCGTGCGTGTAGATCTCTGCAAATGAATTGAAAAGACATCCCCATGTTAAAGTTTTCAATATACAGTATACAGTTTTACTACTATTTTATACTCTCTTTCTTTTAATTTTGAGAATTGAAAGACACGATGAATTACATTTAATAAATAGAAACTGATCAGAAATATTCTAGAATATCCATGGCAAGCTTAATTTGTAACATAGGGCCTTTTTGGTGTGCGTAGAGGATAATACAGAGATTTTAAAAGAAAAGCGCTGGTAAGAGAAGGGGGATCGAAGTATGATGTACCTGGAAAAAGCCATCTTCCTCACACGCATGGCAGATTTCTTCAACTACCCTTGTTCTGTTAGGGCCATCCAGGTCCTAGAGATCCACCAACGGAATGCTCTCAGAGTAAGACACCTCAGACAGGTGGGGGCGTTCACTGGGAGGCAGGATATATTTATCTTGAACTTGAAGATGATTTATTCCATTGGATAGCAGCTTTTCGACATCATTCACATCCTAGGTCAGGACATCTTCCATTGTAGATGGCATATTTCTTTCTCGAGTGCTGTAAAATTGGTAGTGGCACCTACCTATTGCTGTGCAAAACTAAGCTTGGATTCGCACACCAGAAATAGGATATCGGATGATGGGCAAAAGAAGAGTGAACGTTTAAGTGCGTGCATGCAGATCTCTGCAAATGAATTGAAAAGACATCCCCATGTTAAAGTTTTCAATATACACTATATAGTTTTACTACTATTTTTTACTCTCTTTCTTTTAAATTTTAGAATCGAAAGAGAGGATGAATTACGTTTAATAAATAGCAAAAGAATTTAAAAGAAGAATTATAAATTCTGGTTATGTTGTTCAAATTCACGGCAAGAGCCAATTGGCATCATTTTTTATTTTCTGAATGTGCTATGCATGGCTGTAGCAGTGCACAAGTTAGCGCAAGCAGTGCACAAGGTAGAGCTATATGCCGGTAACTGTCCCTGGGCTTGGTATTTGATGTTCTTTAAACTAGTCAGCTTTTTGATCTGGGCCTCTGTTGCTCTCGATGAGCTCTCTGTTGATCTTTTTAATTACAATTTGAATATGCACTATACGGTTTTACTATCTCATCGTTATGGTTTCTTCTGTAAGTGTTTCTAAAAATGACACGTTTCGCAAAATAGTTTTGGTTTCTGATGTCACATAGACACTTTTTTTTTTGTTCAACTATTCTGTAATGGTCCCTTGCATAACATGGTTGGGTTTTTATGTTAGGTCTATGTATCATAGTGTTTGTTTTGCGACTGCCATACTTGTCATTAATGTTGTGTAATTGGTTTATGCATGTTCTGTTTTGAATAGATACTTCTGTAACATTGCGCTGGTTCTGCTATTTGAGCACTAAATACGTTCACATAAGGCACATGTCAAAGCATGTCAATGCTCTCGTATACACAATTGGCCAATTAGTTGCCTAACGGTAGATAGGTCGGTGCTGTTTTGTGTTGTAATTTAGGCTAGACCAGTGGTTTTTTGATGGTTGAGAGTAGGTTTAAATGTGCGAAGATTGGAATTGAAAATAAAATTATGTTCAATAGTTAAAACTATGTAATCATCTTTTATTCATCCAGAGGGCAACGTGTTTATTGGATGGTCCAGTGATAGTGATAATGTTGATAATGGCTCCCTTAAATCAAATTCAACAACAAATTTCATTCACCGTTGTTCTCTGTATATTCGATTTTGAAATGGTCCAACAATGTCTTATTCTTTAATTCTTGGCTCCAAAAAATTCTCATGAATTCTCCAAACTTATTTCCTATGTACCGAGCCGAATGTTTTTCATCAACCAAGGACGCTGTAGGGGCAATGAACACATCCTCTGAGGGGCCATAAACGTAGGAATTGATATACGTGCAACAGATGCATTCGTTACTGCTCGATGTTCCACACTTCTCAATCTACCATTGCTCACAACCTGAGAAATTATTAACATTAATAATAACATTGTCAAATTCCCATTGCTCACAACCTGATAAATTATTGGCATTAACATTAGCATTAACAATAACATTGTCAAATTTTCAGGAGGAAATAAAGTATTGGATCTGCTCTTGCTCTTGTTAGATACCTGTAGTTGATCTCCCATATTAACAACGAAAGTGTTGGGTATGGGTTCTACAACAACCCACTTTCCATTTCTGCGTACTTGTAGACCACTGACCTAGACCTTGCCTTGCATTAAAACAGTGATGCCACGCGCATCTGAATGGAGTGGTGTACCAGAGTAATATCCGGTTTCGAGCATGGAGGATAGTACATTATATCAATGAGTTGGGTGTGTTTTCCGAAGATTCTGTCCAAGTAACTAGAATTGAGCCCTAGAGCTTCAGAAACAGCAGCTAGCAACCTTAAAATCAGAGCTCTCATCTTCATAGCCTAGTTGCCTGCGATCTCTTTGTATAAAAGCATATGCAAGATAAGTACTTCTTGTTGTTGCAATATCGTTCCTCCAGAGTTTGGACTTCTTTTATTTACCCTCTATTGAATCTGGCATGCTTGGTCTTCCACGGGCATTTCGAAGAATTCTTTGGCAATTTCCATCATGCTTTTCATGGTTCCTTCTGGCACACCATGGTTCACTATCTGCACTCACTTAGATCAACCAGAAGATATGTGGCCATAAAAAAGAATAGTGCATACCCTCAGATATGAAACTTGAACCAGTCACTAGATTTTATTAACACATCAGATTGACATTAAAAATATAGGTTAAATAATCCTGCAACTCTGAAAGTAATAGCCTCAAAAACTTCAGGAATAGAAAAAGATAAGAAATATTCTAGAATATCCATGGCAAGCTTAATTTGTAACATAAGGCCTTTTTGATGTGCGTGGAGGATAATCTAGAGATATTAAAAGAAAAGCACTGGCAAGAGAAGGGGGATCGAAGTATGATGTACCTAGAAAAAGCCATATTCCTCGCAAGCATGGTGGATTTCTTCAACTATCCTTGTTCTGTTAGGGCCATCGAGGTCCTAGAGATCCACCACCGGAATGCTCTTAGAGTAAGACACCTCAGACAGGTGGGGGCGTTCACTGGGAGCAAGATATATTTATCTTGAACTTGAAGATGATTTATTCCATTGGACAGCAGTGTTTCGACAACATTCACATCCTGGGTTAGGACATCTTCTATTGTAGACGACATATTTCTTTCTCGAGTGCTGTAAAATTGGCAGTGGCACCTACCTATTGCAGTGCAAAACTAAGCTTCGATTCGCACACCAGAAATAGGATATCGGATGATTGGAAAAAGAAGAGTGAAAATTTAAGTGCGTGCGTGCAGATCTCTGCAAATGAATTGAAAAGACATCCCCATGTTAAAGTTTTCAATATACACTATACAGTTTTACTACTATTTTTTACTCTCTTTCTTTTAATTTTCATAATCGAAAGAGAGGATGAATTGTGTTTAATAAATAGAAAAAGAATTTAAAAGAAGAATTATAAATTCTGATTATGTCGTTCAAATTCATATCAAGAGCCAATTGGCATCATTTCCAATTTTATGAATGTGCTACACATGGCTGTAGCGGTGCACAAGTTAGCCCAAGCAGTGAAGATTTCACAAGAGTTGCAGGCTTTGGAAGACAAGTGAGAGTGGAAAATGAGAATCATTACAAGGTCTGGGCAATCCACATAATGTACAAAGTTCGGAATTTTAGGCTATATCAGTGGTTTTGTTAGGGTTTTTGAGGGGTTTCAGTGGATTTTATTTTTGTTATTTGCTTCTTTGGATTTCTTCAAAGACCATGTAATAATCCTATTGATGGTAGAGCTATACGTTGGTAACTGTCCCTGGGCTTGGTATTTGATATTCTGTAAACTTGTCTACTTTTTTATTTGGATCTCTGTTGTTCTCGATGAGCTCTTTGTTGATCTCTATAATTGCAATCTGAATATGCACTATACGGTTTTACTATCTCATCGTTATGGTTTCTTCCATAAGTGTTTTTAAAAATGACATGTTTCATGAAATAGTTTTGGTTTCTGATGTCACATAGACACTTTTGTTTGGTTCAACTATTTTGTAATGGTCCCCTACATAACGGGGTTGGGTTTTTATGTTAGGTCTCTGTATCATAGGGTTTGTTCTGCGACTGCCATACTTGTCATTAATGTTGTGTAATCGGTTTTTGCATGTTCTATTTCGAATCGATACTTCTGTAACATTGGGCTGGTTCTGCTGTTTGAGCACTAAATGTGTTCACATAAGGCACATGTCAAAGCATGTCAATGCTCTCGTACACACAATTTGCCAATTAGTTGCCTAACGGTAGATAGGTCGGTGTTGTTTTGTGTTGTAATTTAGGCTAGACTAGTGGTCTTTTGATGGTTGAGAGTAGGTTTAAATGTGCAAAGATTGGAATTTTAGGCTATCTAAGCGGTTTTGTGATTAGACCCGTCTCCAGTATCTCATGGCAACTCAAGCTCAAGCCTCAGCAAGCAACCATCAAGAGCGTTCTGAGACTTTCTCCACCCCAGTTAAAATGCCACTCAATTCCTGCTGCGTTAGCTCTTTTAAGTCATTCTCTTTCCTCTCCATTTTCAATTACAAGCCCACCTTCAATCGCATAAAACACTCATACTCTGTCAGTCAATGTACACCCGATTCAATAACCCACAACTTCAACCCCTTTTAGATCACCTTCAAAAACCTCGGTATTTCTCAGTTGATATATGCACAACACAAAAACAACATTCTCAAGGATGTGGGTAAGCAAACTCTGTCAATGGCATCCATGCTCTTGTTCACCTCTCTGATTCAGCAAGTCCAGTTGACACCATCTTTAGCAATTACCCAAATCCTGAACTCAGACTTTCAATCCAACATGGCCTCAAAAGAGCTAGAAGCATACAAACATTAAGATCTTAAATTATTTACAAAATGTAGGCCACCATTATACCATTTAATGGGAGAATACCATTTAATGGGAGAATAATGAGTACCCATCAACATCATTACCATAGGTTTCTCCCATAAAATGGTTTTGGGGTCAATGTCAATAGTGAAAATATCATCTACATAATAATCAACATTTTTTTTATCCGCTTCTCGTGGGATTGAATTTGAAGAGCCACACTTGATTCTTCTCTACCTTCACTATGTTAAGACAATTTAAGTACATATAGGTTATAGTTTTAATGTTATAGTTAATGTGTTAGGTATTAAAGTTTATGTCTTGTAACATTTTAGGAGTTACAATGTGTTTATGATGAGAGTGTACTAGGGGTCATAATTTTTAGAATTCATTGTGTTAAAAACCATATTGCACTATGGTTTACTTAATAATAGAGTTATTCCCTTAAGGATTATAAGGTAATAGTGGTTAGAAGTTGCATTTTGGAAGGGTTTGCAATTCTCCAAGAGTGATCAAAGTATATTATGGTTTATATGGGATATGGGACATATAAGTATTTTGACTTTCATAATGGTTTTTGGTTAACACACATATTGTATTTGATATTATAGTGACCATAGTGGTGAAAGGTTACATTAATAAAGGGAAAAAATTAGTGGGGCTAATGTATAGTGCAATATATATGAATATCTAATAATAAATTCATTATAAGTATTTTTATTCTTCATGAAAGTATTTTTTTGTTGTACTTGCGTTCTTCAATTTATGCCTTACGGCGTTTCCTTTGCAACATCTGGTGCAAATGCTAGTTCATACACATTTAAATTCGTCAAATTATCTAGAAATTATAATCGATTATTTAAGATCATAATAATTACATTCAAATTAGACTAAGCTAAAAATTGTAATTGATAATTTAAATCCGTGATAATTACATTCAAATTAGACGAAGTTAGAAATTGTAATTGATAATTTAAGTCCACGACGGTTATATTCCAATTAAACCAAATTAACTTATAATATTTTTTTGTACTTATATAATGCCTGTAACAATTACATTCAAATTAGACTAAGCTAAAAATTGTACTTGATAATTTAAGTCCACGACAGTTACATTCAAATTAATCTGAACTAACTTATAATATTTTTTTTGTACTTATATAATACCCATAACAATTACATTCAAATTAGACTAAGCTAGAAATTGTAATCGATTATTTAAATCCACGACAATTACATTATATATTGTGCATGACAATTATATTCAAATTAAACAAAGTTAGGAATGATAATCGATTATTTAAATCCTTGACAATTATAATCCAATTAAATTAAGTTATAATTTGTAATCAATTATTTAAATACATGATAATTACATTCATATTAAATTACACTAAAAACTATAATCAATTATTTAAGTCCACAACAATTACATTTAAATTAGACTAAACTAATGTTTTATCTTTATATAATTTTGAATCAACTGGGATGAGCGCGGCGGCCGAGCGGTGGAGTGCAGGTAATGACATCCAACCAGAGATCGGTTTAGTGGTATGTCAGCCTATATACTAAGCACAAGTGTGTAGCAGTGATCCTATGCATGTGCTTTTTCTCTCATCCTCGTCTTCTTATGCCAACTTTTCCATGAAGACTATCCGCATGTTTCCTCACTTCATTTATCAGATGACATCTGTCAAAATAAAGCTTTGTATGTCTTAGGCCTAGTTGCGGAATAGAGCTCTGCATGTCGTAGGCTTAATTTCTTTCCCTTTCTTCTGACTGGCTCTCTGACTGAAGCTCTTCCGTCCTTAGTGGAATTCCTATTTCCTTCTCACTGCGTAAAAAGCAGTGGTGAGCGTGGTTTCCTCTTTGCATTATTGGTTTTATTGGAACTTCTAGTTTATGGTTTCGGTTCTCTTTGGCTAGGATGTTTTTCTTCGTTTACCGAATGCACCTCGCCCTCGGTGCGTCTGCAGCTCCAGGTTAGTTTTTTCTAATCCTCTTGTATCGTTCTTCTGGTTAAAGTTTTTATAGTTTAAGAAAGCCGCAGTTTTCGCTGAATGAGAAAAATTTGGATGTTAATACTTTTTCAGAAGTTGAACTTTTAGAAGCTACGTTTTTCTTTTCAATCCTCTAGTATATGTTGAATTTCACATGTCTGGAAAACCATCCTCATGCTGGTCATGGTTTCCGGTCTCAAAGCTTCAGAATTATTGTGTCATTACCAAGCCATGCTCAGATTTTCGTTTTAAGCTAGGTCCTTGGTGGTGTGTCTATGTGGTTTTGTGTTGTTGCATAGTTTGTCCTGAAGAAACATCGTGAAGAACTTTGTTATGGAAAGACATGACTTACTCTGAATCAGGACTAAAGTTCTGTTACAAGATAGGAAAGACCTTTGAATTGTAGCAGAGCATCTGGCTCTCGTTTCACTCCACTCTATCCTCCCTGGTCTCTTCGGATCGGATCTCTTCCGTGATCGCCGGATTCTGGTTGGTGGTACAAAGTTTTAATCCTCATTCCTTCTCCTGGATTTCCTCAGGCAGAGTCCTTTAGATCCATATCTGTTACTTTTCATGAAAATTAATCCTCGTTGGGATATGAGATGAATTCCTGAAATAAATAGAGCCGTCAATTTTCAAATATCCTTCCTTTCTGCCATAATCCAGCTCATGATATCGTCATACGTCTTTTAATAGGGGGACAACTGGCCTTGTATTTGAAATATCTCCTATTTTGGAAATTGCCTTTTATTCCCGAGGCTTCCACGTGCCTGTACTTTGGTCAGACGCGAGTTATTTGAACTTTCTTTCTCCATGCATTTTATTCAGATTTCACCCGTCCTATCTGCCTGCAGCGTTCGACATATATCCTTCTTGGATTTCTTCCTGTACCCATGAGATAAGGTTTAGTTGTGGTATTTATGAATGGATTATCTGTCGGATACATCAGCCATAGAGGCTATGATACATGTGGCCATCTAGGCAGAATCCCTCCACGACAACTCCAAGCTGTCAAACGATTGGCAGTCCACCCTGGATGACATGGTGGTCCGCCCTTCAAGCACTCAAGATGACTTGGGTGGTACCGATAGAATAAGATCGCCATGAGGAAACAACGAAATCGTGATTGAACCAATAGGTAGGGCATATGAAAAAGACCATTCAAGGAAAAGTCAAAAGCCTGTAAAAACTACTTCCCCTCCTGCAGCCATAAAGATTGATAGCGCTCATCTGGCAGATCGCATAGGAAGCCTTCAGGAAAATGCCTTGGTAGGCTGGTGGCATTTCTCGGAGACAGATGACCAAAAAATGAGAAGCTGGCTCGAGTTGCAATGGAAACCATTAATAGGATATGTTCCTATCACGACCAGATTACTAAAGGAGTGGTATTGCTTTCATTTCCTTAGTGCGGGTGACCTGGAAACCATTTTGAAGCAACAGTGAGTTTATGGAAGAAGCTTTCTGGCATTACATAGATGGTACTTGGGTTATAACCCGCTTATGAGTACCCCTTCCAATAACTTGATATGGCTTAAACTTCCCGGACTGCCCCTGGAATTATGGTCAAAGGAGACTTTAGCAGAGATAGGAAATGCTATAGGGAGGTGTGTTTACATTGACCCGTGGTGCTTAGGTGAGAAAGACAAAAGAGTGGCTTGGATTTTGATAGACAAAGCTTTCAGAGGTGGCTTTCTAGACCATATTGACATCTTCTGGAGGGAGTTAAAAATTAGATAGAGGTTGGACTTCTGGGGAGTCCCCTTTAGATGCTCAGCTTGCCATCACATTCGTCATCTTATCAAGAATTGCTTGCGGCGCCCTACAAGAAGCCGAAACATCATGGTTTTCCTCATTTCGCGGAAAAGTCTTATAGAATAAAAACCTCTTCCCTGGATTCGAAGAAAATAGCATCTCCAAAAAGACAGTCTCCTCCTGGACCGAATGTATAGCATAAGGCATCTATTGATGACCATTAGCAAACTCCTCTATCGCTCATTAAATCTGACCCTTTGTATAGAATCTCTCCTTCGATGCCCCCCCTGGAAACAGCCTCTAACCATGAATTTTCTTGTCCTCGGAACCCTCCTTTGGAGCCATCCTCTGATCATGAAGTCCCAAATCCTATCCCGATTCCTCGGCCTTTAATAATCAATAGCAAGGAGGTCCATAATATTGAATCCTCATCCCCGTCCCTGAATAAGAACAAATCTCCTTCTGGAAAAGGGAAAGAGCCTCTGATTACGCCCACCCCTGTTAACTCTCATATTTCATCACCCACAAACTCGATTGGTAGTGATCTAGACTACCTTTTAAGCAAGAAATCTTTGGAGCTCAGGCTCCTCACCCTTCATAAGCCAGGAATCCGAAGATATCCCCAGTTAAGCCCCAATTCTGCAAGTAACATTATGGTCAAGAGGAAAAACAATAGGGGCAATAGACACTACAGGGGGAGGGGTGAAGGAGCAGGTAGAGGTATCAGTAATCTATCCCTTATCGATATCCCCATCATTGATATGATTGAGGAAAGGCCCCTTAGAGCAAGCATGGCCGGAAAGCCTTCTCAATGAATTTCATCATATTAGTGAACATTAGAGGTCTGGGGGCAGACCAAAAATTTGCGACCTTAAAGAATTTTTTCTTGTCAACAAGCCCCAAAATCATTTTAATTCAAGAGACCATGCATGCCTCTTATGTTACAGTTTCTTATTTCAGGAAGATGTTCCCCCATTGGCACATTTCCAATTTGGAAGCAAACAACCTTTCAGGTGGTTTAGCAGTGTTATAAGATCCTAGCTGGATCAAAGCAAAAACATATAGCTGTCTCGCGGGCATCCTCATCTTGGCAGAGATGAGAGGGCATAAATGTCCTATAAATATTTTGAATATATATGCTCCCTACAAGAAAAGACTGTCATTCCGGGAAACTCTTTTTGCTTCAGAAATATTTGATGTTGAATTTTTATTGATTGCAGTAGACCTTAATATCACCTTAAATATGGACGAAATCTGGGGCATCAATAAGAAAAAGGATCCCATTGCTGACAGAATTAAGAATGAGTTTCTTAGCAGGAACTTTGTTGACATCCTACCTCCCAAATTGCATCCGACGTGGGAAAATGGAAGGTCGGGAAAGCTTATATTGCTAAGAGAATTGATAGATTTATACGTCATGCCAGCCTAATTGACAAATTAGGCATGCCTTTTTCATCAATTGAGTATGTCTTCATTTCTGATCATAGACCGTTTATGCTTGGATGGAGGGAAAAGGGGTTTAGAAAAGGCTACTCTTTTAAATTCAACAGGACATGTTTAGAAGATCCAGAGTTTAATGATATCATTTTAAAATCCTGGACTGAGATGTTGTCCCCGGAGGCTTTTCCACTTTTAATGACTTTCAGGGACAAAATGGAGTCCATTCGAAAGGTGGTAAAAGAGTGGCCGTACAAAAAAAGGCAAGCGAACAGAAAGGAGCTCCAAGAGATTCAAATGGAATTAGATAGCGTTGCAGATTCCATGGATACACACATGCTACCTTTTAAAATAAGATGTCAGATAAAGGAGCTCCAAAAGAAAAAATCGGAAATTTTAGAACAGGAAGAATCCTTCTGGAGGTTAAAGAGCAGAGCGATATGGTTGAAGGAAGGGGATAGGAATTCTAAATTCCTTCATAATTTCTAGCTCCAGACGCGAAAAGAATTCTATATGGAAAATCAGTGATGGGAGAGGAGGTTTTTTATATTCCCAACAGGACATTTCAAACGGGGCGGTGAAACTTTTTGAGAACCAATACAAAAGGTCTGAAGTATGCAAATTTCAGGATATTTTGTGGGGCATTGAAGTGTTTCCTCGGATGTTTGATGATGATCTAAATGATCAAATCTTCCAGCCGGTATCCAAGGAGGAGCTATTAAGAACAATGAAATCTTTTAAAAGGGACAAGTGCCCGGGTCCAGACGGCTGGACGATAGAATTTTTCATTCACTTTTTTGATCTTATAAAATCAGATCTGTTAAGGATGGTGGAAGGATCTAGGATGTCAGGTAGCATCAATCAAAAAACCTCTTCCACTAATATAGCACTCATTCCTAGAAAGGGAGATGCAGAATCCTTCAAGGACTTTAGACCGATCTCACTTTGTAACATCTCCTTCAAAATTATATCGAAGATCATAGCTGAAAGAATAAAAGGACCCTTTTCAAAATTTCTATCAAAGGACCAACACGCCTTTCTAAAGGGAAGAAATATTCTAGATGCAATCACAAGCACACAAGAAGGCTTGTTTGCTATACATTCTAAGAAAAGTGATGCGGTCATTCTCAAGATCGATCTCTGTAAGGCATACGATTGCCTTGATTGGGGTTTCACCAGGTGTTTGCTCGCAAAGATTGGTTTAAGAGCCAGCATGATCAATTGGATCATGGCCTGCGTTGAAAGGGTGGACTATGCGATGATCATAAATGGGATTCTATCTCCTTTTTTCCGCACAGCCAGAGGCCTCCACCAAGGATGTCCCCTTGCGCCGCTTTTGTTTATCCTGGCTATGAACTTGCTTAGTCTTCACATCAACAAGGTTGTCAAGGAAAACAAGTGCCGTCCCCTAAAAATTTGCAGAAATATTTCAATCTCTCACAATTTATTTGTAGATGATATTATTTTATTCGGAATGATTTGCAGGTTCACCTGGATATGCTTCTTTGAAATCCTAAAAAATTTTCATATGGCTACAGGATTGCAAATAAACTATGCAAAGTCAACAATTTTCCACAATGACACCAATCCGGTTAAAGTTGAATGGTTAGCTGACCTTTTTGGAATTAAGGCGCAATCCATCAGTCTTGGTATTAAATATTTGGGCTTTCAGATAAAAGCAAATGGATACTCAAAGGCAGATTAGAATTGGATTACAGACAGATACTACAGGAAGATATCAGCTTGGGAATATAGATGCCTCTCTCTGGGGGGAAGAGTGACCTTGGCGCAATCAGTATTGAACCAACTTGCGGTTTACTGGGCACAATTATATTTTCTTCTTGCGAGTATAATTCAAAATATGAATAAACTAACATCGAATTTTATTTGGGGCGGTCAAGCGGAAAGATCGAAATATCATCTCTCAAAACTATCCAGTATCTCGTTGCCAAAGAGTATGGGAGGATGGGGTTTGCTCGATATGCGCACTTTCGGGAAGGCTCTTCTATGCAAGTCATTGTGGAGAGCGATTCATGGAGAAGGATCATGGAGTTCCATTATTCAGAAGAAATATTTGGGCAGGAAGGACCTAACTTTTTGGTTCAGGGAGGGAAGGATCGATGCCTCATATGGTTCTTCAATTTGGCTTAGCTTTCGTAAGATTGAAAATTATATTTTGAAGAACTTAATTTGGAGTTTCCAATTTGGCAACAAGATCCTTATCAGGATAGACCAATTCCTATGCGACACCGAGGAGATAAATGTGCCTGTATCTTTATTAAATTTCTTTCATAGAAGGGGTCTCTTCTTTTGGGACAGTTTGATTGTGGACTGGTAGGGATCTATTCCACTTTGGAAAGATGCAGGAATTCTGGAAATGCCAGATACGATCGCCCTTCAATGGGAACACATCAGGACATGCCTAAGGAAGGGTTGAATAATGTCCGTGTCAAAGACGTATATTAGAATTTAATTGGTTTAAAGCATCCCTCTCTCAATCCTATTTTCCCTCGCATTTTTTGGAAGGAAGGCTGCCTATCTAAAATGATTTTCTTTGCCTGGCTCTCTTTCCATAACAAGAATCTATCTTGGGAAAACTTAAAGAAGAGGGGATGGTACGGTCGCGGCTTATGTCCTATTTGCAGGTCAGAGGAGGAAAACAACGAACATTTATTTTTAGAATGCAAAAGAACCCAGAAATTATGGCATGTTTTGGAGAATCGTTATGGAATCTAGCACAATGTCCACGCTTCAATCAGTGAAGCGCTTCTCTGGTGCAGTGAGCAAAATGAATCATGGAGAACAATTTTCATTATCACTCTGTGGAGTATATGGAAGTGGCGGAACAACTCTATTTTCAATGGCTGCAAATCCCTTTTCCTGGAAATCTTTTTCATTATTGTTTCTCTTTATGAGGCTCTCCCGCAAAAGACTCTCAAGCAAAAAAAGGACTCCTGTAAAGAAATTTCAAAGGAACACACAAATTATCCAAGGGCGTACTTCGATGGAGCTGAATAGAGAGGTTCTTGTGGTTGCAGCGTTATAATTATGGTTAATGAAAACAATCAATTCTTCATCCACTGGAATGGAGGGAAAGGCACCAACAACAAAGTTGAGGCGATGGCCCTCGTTTGCCTTCTAAAATTTTTCCTCTTTCTAAACATACGAGATGTCTCAATTTTTGGAGATTCAAAGATTATGGTGGATTTCGTCTCTAGAAAAAATCATATTTTCATGCCGCACCTTGTAGGATGGATGGACAGGATCAGTTTTTACTGGGGAAGTTTGGAAGGCAGCTCCATTCATCATATAAGCAGGGATCTAAATTAGCAGGCAGATTTGCTGTCAAAAAAGGGTCTTCATTCAGCTCCGGGTCCTTGGTTCTTACAGGTTTCATCTGAAGGGAAATTTTTTTCTATCCAGGATTTTTCTCTTCCTAATCTCTAGTTTTCGCATGCAGTCTCTCAGGTTTTCTCTTTCGCTTTTTGTTTTATATGATGTTGTTTCTATCTTATTCTCCGCGGAAGTCTCCTCCTATGACAACTATTTGATCAAAAAAAAAAAAGATGAAAATCTTGAAGCTGGTATTTGCTTATGACCTATGATCCACATGATTTATGATATCTGTGTAGTTGGATATTAGTCTTTTATTTGTGATTCTCCTGGCAGGTGTTGTTTTTGGAATATGCTCCATTTTTTTTAATTTCCATGATCCTCAACTTTGGGTCATTTTCAGAAATCAGATGTATTTATATGCTTCTTTATATTCCTTATATAATACAATATCATGCTTTTTCGTCCTGAAAAAAAATAAAAATAAAAATAAATAAATAATCGAATCAACTTTCTTACCACAAATAATATCTTAACAAAACACATCAACCATTATGCTATCCTTCGCCATAATTTAATTTAAAATTAAAACATTTTGTTTTTAAAATAACAACATAATAATTTAATATATTTATTACGTCGTAAGGCGTTTCCCTTTGAAATGAACTTTCCTAAATGTCTTCTTGTCCTAATATTAACCGTTAGATCTATTGTTAGATGATTCAACAATTCTCTACCGTCAAAAATCCAAAAATCCATTTTATTAGTTAAAAAATAATTAAACCAGAACAACCGTCCATCTACCTAGCCAGTCCGTCTTGTGCTGCACGAGATTTTTCTGCACAAGAGGGGTTAGGAGCTAGGAGGATGGGGAGGGCCGCGCATTCTCGACTACCCCTCTGTTTAAGACCCTTAGTTCCCAAACCCCAATGTGGATTTCTTTTCAATATTTCCCCTGCGATCGAGTACATTGAAGATTAGTGAGTATCAGTGAGTGACGGGCAGTACAGGGGTCGAAAGGACAATTTTCCTGCTTTTTCTTGTTTTTCTGGCAATGCAGATATGAAGGACTCGCGGGCTTTGCAGGGCATGGGCTTGTGTTGTTTGTAGATCTAAAATTGTTTATTAATGGCAGGATCAAGATAAACAGTGGGTTTTTTATCAGAAGCAGAGGCAGATGGGTCAAATGTGGCTGACGTACAGACCAAGCTGATAAAACGCTGATTTTTTCCTCTCATTTGAAGCACTGCCCATGTGAAAAGATTTGGTATTTGCGGTTCCAGGAAGGGTCGCAGATAGTTGAGGCATTGGCCTTGTATCAGCTATCAGCTGATGGTAGAGTTTTTATTGGGTCATAGATTTGCAAAGCGGAGTTTTCCTTCCCTTCATGGTTCTCTCATGGGGTCAGGAATCTAATCACAAGGATTTTGGATCCAAGACCACAAAGCGTAAGTTATAAATTCTTTCTAAAACCATATTGCAATATCTGGCCTACCTGTCATGCGGGACTGGTAACCCCATTGATGATTGCTGGTGTTGTGACCCCGAGTGGGATCGTAATAGAAAACGTCTGGCAGACTGCGCCTTTGGCTTCGGCAGGAATGCTATTGGAGGCAAGAATGGGAGGTTTTACCGGGTCACGGATCCCAACGACTACGATGCTGTGAATCCGAGACCGGGCACTCTGTGTCATGTCGTGATTCAAACAGAGCCTCTCTGGATCGTCTTCGAGAGAGACATGGTGATCACACTGAAGGAGGAGCTGATCATGAACAGTTTCAAGACAATTGACGGAAGAGGCGTCAATGTCCACATTGCAAACGGGCCCTGCATCACTATTCAGTATGTGACTAACATCATTATACATGGCATTCACGTTCATGATTGTAAGCCTGCAGGAAATGCTATGGTAAGGGACACTCCCACGCATTATGGGTGGAGAACCATCTGCGATGGAGATGGAATCTCCATCTTTGGAGGAAGCCACATTTGGGTGGACCATGTCTCCTTGTCCAACTGTGCTGACGGTCTCATTGACGCCATCATGGGATCCACTGCTATTACCGTTTCAAACAGCCATTTCACTCACCACAATGAGGTAGTTACATTAAGGAGTTTGAATAGGACTCTAAAGTAGACTGTAGTTAAACCCTGAGAAAAGAAAATGTAGCTAGCTTATATGTGCAAAATTTTCACTTCATTCCAACTCTTATTGCAATCTCTTGGAACAATTATGACAGTTGCTCTGTTTTTGTGTGAACAATGCAGGTGATGTTGTTGGGTCACAGTGATAGCTATACTCCCGATGTTAACATGCAGGTCACAATTGCATTTAATCATTTTGGGGAAGGTCTTGTGCAGAGAATGCCCAGGTAAATAAATCCCCCTTTCCCTCCATTCCAGGGGTTGTGATTGTCTCATCAAGAAATGAATATCAATGAATGGATGAATGAATGCAGGTGCAGGCATGGATACTTCCATGTGGTAAACAATGACTACACTCACTGGGAAATGTACGCAATTGGGGGCAGTGCAAACCCCACAATCAACAGTCAAGGCAATAGATTCTCAGCACCTGCAAACCCCTTTGCCAAAGAGGTGCTTATTGCTAAAACACATTTACTTACTCTTGTTACAATTTCATAAGATTTTGTATTTTGGATTTATTCCATACTTCAAAATTCATGACAAAATCAAATGTGACTACCTCTTGCAGCGGATAACAATAACACAGATTTATGAAGATGAGTGGTTTAAAAAAGATTACTACCCTCCCACAGAGCCCTGGGATGAACAAGAAACTAATTCAAATGATGTACACGCTGCATTTGGTATCACAGAAGTGAGACTTCCATAATATTCGAAACGTTCTTATGATGTACAAATGAATACTATATTCAAAGGGTTCTAAAATGTACACATTGGTTATTTTATGCTATGATCTATCGTATAGGCAATTGCATAAATTAAGAAAATTAACAGGGATAATTTGGGGACAAATTTGGATTTTATAGGAGCATTTGGTGACAAATGATAAGTAACCTGGTTTCATCAATGCCTTTCAGCTGATAGCAATGTCTAAAGATCTTGACTTCTCCGGGTTCTTTGAAAAAGCGGTATGCCTCCATATGTCCAATATTAATTATTTGATTTTGTGACAAAGATGTCTTCAGTCAGTGAATATCTAAATATCTAAAGGCATGGCATATTTCAAATATTGCACTGTTTCGTAGGCAAAGTAAAGTAAATATTGTGGTATTCAGTAAAAAATGTAATTTCAGACCAACAAGGCAAAGTAAAGTAAATACTGTGCTATTTAGTAAAAAAGGTAATTTCAGACCAACAAAGTTCACTGATCGTTTTTGTTTGTACATAAGTATGTAATTTCTGTAAGCGAGTGGTGTCTTTTACTAACATAGTTTGGTTGTGGTGTGATTATGCTGGTTGCTCAGCCTTTCTCTCTCTTCGTGCAAAAAAATTGAAAAGAGTTCTCACTAGCAGTATTCTACAACAGGCCTTTGACATTATGCCCATCTAAATTGCCCATCCCCAAGTCAGATATGCCTAAACTCTCTGCATTTTAGAGTTATTTCTATGACATAAATACCTATCTATTTTGTCAACTGACAGTGCTGTTAGACATAGTTGTTTATTGTTATCATATGGCATTTTAGAGATGATAAGTTTAAACATTCTATCTTGGACTATTTTGTGAAGATGAGTGGTTTAAGAAAGATTACTGCCCTCCCGCAGAGTCCTGGGATGAACAAGAAACTAATTCAGATGATGTACATGCTGCATTTGGTATCACAGAAGTGAGACTTCCATAATATTCGAAACGTTCTTATGATGTACAAATGAATACTATATTCAAAGGATTCTGAAATGTACACATTGGTTATTTTATGCTATGATCTATCGTATAGGCAATTGCATAAATTAAGAAAATTAATAGGGATAATTTGGGGACAAATTTGGATTTTGTAGGAGCATTTGGTGACAAATGATAAGCAACCTGGTTTCATCAATGCCTTTCAGCTGATAGCAATGTCTAAAGATATTGACTTCTCTGGGTTCTTTGAAAAAGAGGTATGCCTCCATATCTCCAATATTAATTATTTGATTTTGTGACGAAGATGTCTTCAGTCAGTGAATATCTAAATATCTAAAGACATGGCATATTTCAAATATTGCATTGTTTTGTAGGCAAAGTAAAGTAAATACTGTGCTATTCAGTAAAAAATGTAATTTCAGATCAACAAAGTTCACTGATCGTTTTTGTTTGTACATAAGTAATGTAATTTCTGTAAGTGAGTGGTGTCTTTTACTAACATAGTTTGGTTGTGGTGTGATTATGCTGGTTGCTCAGCCTTTCTCTCTCTTCGTGCAAAAAAATTGAAAAGAGTTCTCACTAGCAGTATTCTACAACAGGCCTTTCACACTATGCCCATCTAAATTTCCCATCCCTGAGTCAGATATGCCTAAACTCTCTGCATTTTAGAGTTATTTCTATGACATAAATACCTCTCTATTTTGTCAACTGACAGTGCTGTTAGACATAGTTGTTTATTGTTATCATATGGCATTTTAGAGATGATAAGTTTAAAAGTTCTATCTTGGACTATTTTGTCAACCATTTTTGGAATCCAGCTATATAATTGTTGGCGATATCACAATTTTTTGTTGCTTAAATTACATTTTTGAATGCATAAATATATTCAACACCCTGAAAACTCCTTGAACACTCAAATTGCAAAGACTCAACAAATTTGTGCATCTTGGAATTATTTCTATGACATAAATATTTCTCTATTTTGTTAACTGACAGTGTTGTTAGACATAGTTGTTTATTGTTATCATATGAATTTCAGAAAAGATGAGTCTAAATTACTTTTTGGAATAAATAAATGGATTCAGCTACATGAAAAATCTCTAGAACATTCAAATTGCACAGATTCAACAATTGAAATCTACAATTCCAACAATTTTCTTAATAGATTTCCGCCAAAATCTAACTGGAAATTATTCCAGTGAAAGTTCTAAAATTAGAACATTTAGACTACACTTTTAGGGAAGTTGAGATACATAAACTTGACCACCTTATAGAAATAATATTATGGTTAATATGGAGATCAAAAATTTCATTATGATTTGCTGGTTTTATACAACCTTATCTTCAGAAAATAACTGAAGAAGAGGCCAGGAAATATTTTCAACAGCTTATAGATGCTGTAGATTATTGTCATGGTAGAAATATATACCACAGAGACCTCAAGGTATGCAGTTTGACTTTCAATATTTATGAAAATTGCTCTTTATATATGAACCCAATGAGAGCTTATGTAATTTTAGTTGATAATGCTCTGTACTAAGATAAGATTTAATGTTAAATTGGTTTCGAATTTGGTGAATAGCCTCAAAACCTACTCTGGATGGGAAAGCCAATCTGAAGGTGTTTGATTTTGGACTGAGTATCTTGCCCCAGGTATTGTATTTGCATAATGCTTTTGTACCGACCATGAGTTCTTAAAGGTTTAACGTTTCAAAATCACAGTCACCTATTTAAACTACTGGAAACCCTGTTCACCCACCTAAACTACCTGTAACTAAAAAACACAGAGAATAGTATGCTTATCACATGGGGCAAAAGAGCGACCAGTTGATATGCAACTCAAAACTTCAATTCAGATTTAGATAGAAAAATTCAGTCCAGGCATAAAAGCAACATCATCGGGTCTCTGTTTATCTTTTATGGAAGGGATGCCCTAAGCATTCATCCTATTATTACTCGTAGTGGAGATTGATTTCATTTCATTTCTTTTCTGCCTGCTCAGTTCATAATGGATTCAGAGAGCTGAGGTTAGGAAAGGCATCAACTTAACATTTGATCACAAACCCACTTCCATAATATTCGAAACGTTCTTATGATGTACAAATGAATACTATATTCAAAGGGTTCTGAAATGTACGCATTGGTTATTTTATGCTATGATCTATCGTATAGGAAATTGCATAAATTAAGAAAATTAACAGGGATAATTTGGGGACAAATTTGGATTTTATAGGAGCATTTGGTGACAAATGATAAGCAACCTGGTTTCATCAATGCCTTTCAGCTGATAGCAATGTCTAAAGATCTTGACTTCTCTGGGTTCTTTGAAAAAGAGGTATGCCTCCATATGTCCAATATTAATTATTTGATTTTGTGACGAAGATGTCTTCAGTCAGTGAATATCTAAATATCTAAAGGCATGGCATATTTCAAATATTGCACTGTTTCGTAGGCAAAGTAAAGTAAATACTGTGGTATTCAGTAAAAAATGTAATTTCAGACCAACAAGGCAAAGTAAAGTAAATACTGTGCTATTCAGTAAAAAATGTAATTTCAGACCAACAAAGTTCACTGATCGTTTTTGTTTGTACATAAGTATGTAATTTCTGTAAGTGAGTGGTGTCTTTTACTAACATAGTTTGGTTGTGGTGTGATTATGCTGGTTGCTCAGCCTTTCTCTCTCTTCGTGCAAAAAAATTGAAAAGAGTTCTCACTAGCAGTATTCTACAATAGGCCTTTCACATTATACCCATCTAAATTGCCCATCCCTGAGTCAGATATGCCTAAACTCTTTGCATTTTAGAGTTATTTCTATGACATAAATACCTCTCTATTTTGTCTACTGACAGTGCTGTTAGACATAGTTGTTTATTGTTATCATATGGAATTTTAGAGATGATAAGTTTAAACGTTCTATCTTGGACTATTTTGTGAAGATGAGTGGTTTAAGAAAGATTACCACCCTCCCGTAGAGCCCTGGGATGAACAAGAAACTAATTCAGATGATGTACATGCTGCATTTGGTATCACAGAAGTGAGACTTCCATAATATTCGAAACGTTCTTATGATGTACAAATGAATACTATATTCAAAGGATTCTGAAATGTACACATTGGTTATTTTATGCTATGATCTATCGTATAGGCAATTGCATAAATTAAGAAAATTAATAGGGATAATTTGGGGACAAATTTGGATTTTGTAGGAGCATTTGGTGACAAATGATAAGCAACCTGGTTTCATCAATGCCTTTCAGCTGATAGCAATGTCTAAAGATATTGACTTCTCTGGGTTCTTTGAAAAAGAGGTATGCCTCCATATCTCCAATATTAATTATTTGATTTTGTGACGAAGATGTCTTCAGTCAGTGAATATCTAAATATCTAAAGACATGGCATATTTCAAATATTGCATTGTTTTGTAGGCAAAGTAAAGTAAATACTGTGCTATTCAGTAAAAAATGTAATTTCAGATCAACAAAGTTCACTGATCGTTTTTGTTTGTACATAAGTAATGTAATTTCTGTAAGTGAGTGGTGTCTTTTACTAACATAGTTTGGTTGTGGTGTGATTATGCTGGTTGCTCAGCCTTTCTCTCTCTTCGTGCAAAAAAATTGAAAAGAGTTCTCACTAGCAGTATTCTACAACAGGCCTTTCACACTATGCCCATCTAAATTGCCCATCCCTGAGTCAGATATGCCTAAACTCTCTGCATTTTAGAGTTATTTCTATGACATAAATACCTCTCTATTTTGTCAACTGACAATGCTGTTAGACATAGTTGTTTATTGTTATCATATGGCATTTTAGAGATGATAAGTTTAAACGTTCTATCTTGGACTATTTTGTCAACCATTTTTGGAATCCAGCTATATAATTGTTGGTGATATCACAATTTTTTGTTGCTTAAATTACATTTTTGAATGCATAAATATATTCAACACCCTGAAAACTCCTTGAACACTCAAATTGCAAAGACTCAACAAATTTGTGCATCTTGGAATTATTTCTATGACATAAATATTTCTCTATTTTGTCAACTAACAGTGTTGTTAGACATAGTTGTTTATTGTTATCACATGAATTTCAAAAAAGATGAGTCTAAATTACTTTTTGGAATAAATAAATGGATTCAGCTACATGAAAAATCTCTGGAACATTCAAATTGCACAGATTCAACAATTGAAATCTACAATTCCAACAATTTTCTGAATAGATTTCCGCCAAAATCTAACTGGAAATTATTCCAGTGAAAGTTCTAAAATTAGAACATTTAGACTACACTTTTAGGAAAGTTGAGATACATAAACTTGACCACCTTATAGAAATAATATTATGGTTAATATGGAAATCAAAAATCTCATTATGATTTGCTGGTTTTGTACAGGCTTATCTTCAAAAAATAACTCAAGAAGAGGCCAGGAAATATTTTCATCAGCTTATAGATGTTGTAGATTATTGTCATGGTAGAAATGTATACCATAGAGACCTCAAGGTATGCAGTTTGACTTTCAATATTTATGAAAATTGCTCTTTGTATATGAACCCAATGAGAGCTTATGTAATTTTAGTTGATAATGCTCTGTGCTAAGATAAGATTTAATGTTAAATTGGTTTCGAATTTGGTGAACAACCTCAAAACCTACTCTGGATGGGAAAGCCAATCTGAAGGTGTCTGATTTTGGACTGAGTATCTTGCACCAGGTATTGTATTTGCATAATGCTTTTGTACCGACCATGAGTTCTTAAAGGTTTAACGTTTCAAAATCACAGTCACCTATTTAAACTACTGGAAACCTTGTTCACCCACCTAAACTACCTGTAACTAAAAAACACAGAGAATAGTATGCTTATCACATGGGGCAAAAGAGCGACCAGTTGATATGCAACTCAAAACTTCAATTCAGATTTAGATATAAAAATTTGGTCCAGGCATAAAAGCAACATCAGCGGGTCTTTGTTTATCTTTTATGGAAGGGATGCCCTAAGCATTCATCCTATTATTACTCGTACTGGAGATTGATTTGATTTGATTTCATTTATGTCTGCTCAATTCAGAATGGATTCTGAGAGCTGAGGTTAGGAAAGGCATCAACTTAACATTTGATCACAAACCCATTTCCAAAATTTTGACAAGGAATTTTTAAAATTAATAATGTAATCATATACCCTTTTCTTATTTCAACTGCTGTTGGATCCTAATGTTGTGTCTATACACACTTTGTGCAGACAGATCCTATACTTTCTACATATTGTGGCTCCCCAAATTATATTGCCCCTGAGGTATACAAATCAAACTCTTCAACTAGGATTTGTTAGAGATAGTATGGGAATTACACCGCAGGTCTTTTTCCTTTATCAATCTAGCATATTGGTTATGGTTGGCAGGTAATTGTTAGTCAGAAGTACGATGGAAGGGCAGAAGACATTTGGTCTAGTGGGGTCATTCTCTTTGAACTTCTTGCAGGTTTCTGTCCCTTTGAGGGTTCTAATCAAATTGAACAATATTGTAAGGTATACTCAAAATGACTTTCAACTTTATGGTGAACCTCGAAAATTTTGTTGCAAAACGCTTGAGTGTGTCAAATAGAAAAAAATAGGGAACCCTGAAATTTTTGTTGCCCGTAGGGGAAACTGGTAACAGTCCTGGCTTCTCTGGGTTCTTTGAAAAAGAGGTATGCCTCCATATGTCCAATATTAATTACTTGATCACAAACCCATTTCCAAAATTCTCGGCAATAGATTCTCGGCACCTGCAAACCCCTTTGCCAAAGAGGTGCTTATTGCTAAAACACATTTACTTACTCTTGTTACAATTTCATAAGATTTTATATTTTGGATTTATTCCATACTTCAAAATTCATGACAAAATCAAATGTGACTGCCTCTTGCAGCGGATAACAATAGCACAGATTTATGAAGATGAGTGGTTTAAAAACGATTACTACCCTCCCGCAGAGCCCTGGGATGAACAAGAAACTAATTCAGATGATGTACACGCTGCATTTGGTATCACAGAAGTGAGACTTCCATAATATTCGAAACGTTCTTATGATGTACAAATGAATACTATATTCAAAGGGTTCTGAAATGTACACATTGATTATTTTATGCTATGATATATCGTATAGGCAATTGCATAAATTAAGAAAATTAAAAGGGATAATTTGGGGACAAATTTGGATTTTATAGGAGCATTTGGTGACAAATGATAAGCAACCTGGTTTCATCAATGCCTTTCAGCTGATAGCAATGTCTAAAGATCTTGACTTCTCTGGGTTCTTTGAAAAAGAGGTATGCCTCCATATGTCCAATATTAATTATTTGATTTTGTGACGAAGATGTCTTCAGTTAGTGAATATCTAAATATCTAAAGGCATGGCATATTTCAAATATTGCACTGTTTCGTAGGCAAAGTAAAGTAAATAATGTGCTATTCAGTAAAAAATGTAATTTCAGACCAACAAAGTTCACTGATCGTTTTTGTTTGTACATAAGTATGTAATTTCTGTAAGTGAGTGGTGTCTTTTACTAACATAGTTTGGTTGTGGTGTGATTATGCTGGTTGCTTAGACTTTCTCTCTCTTCGTGCAAAAAAATTGAAAAGAGTTCTCACTAGCAGTATTCTACAACAGGGCTTTCACATTATGCCCATCTAAATTTCCCATCGCTGAGTCAGATATGCCTAAACTCTCTCCATTTTAGAGTTATTTCTATGACATAAATACCTCTCTATTTTTTTAACTGACGGTGCTGTTAGACATAGTTGTTTATTGTTATCATATGGCATTTTAGAGATGATAAGTTTAAACGTTCTATCTTGGACTATTTTGTGAAGATGAGTGGTTTAAGAAAGATTACTACCCTCCCGCGGAGCCCTGGGATGAACAAGAAACTAATTCAGATGATGTACACGCTGCATTTGGTATCACAGAAGTGAGACTTCCATAATATTCGAAACGTTCTTATGATGTACAAATGAATACTATATTCAAAGGGTTCTGAAATGTACACATTGGTTATTTTATGCTATGATCTACCGTATAGGCAATTGCATAAATTAAGAAAATTAACAGGGATAATTTGGGGACAAATTTGGATTTTGTAGGAGCATTTGGTGACAAATGATAAGCAACCTGGTTTCATCAATGCCTTTCAGCTAATAGCAATGTCTAAAGATCTTGACTTCTCTGGGTTCTTTGAAAAAGAGGTATGCCTCCATATCTCCAATATTAATTATTTGATTTTGTGACGAAGATGTCTTCAGTCAGTGAATATCTATATATCTAAAGACATGGCATATTTCAAATATTTCACTATTTTGTAGGCAAAGTAAAGTAAATACTGTGCTATTTAGTGAAAAATGTAATTTCAGACAAACAAAGTTCACTGATCGTTTTTGTTTGTACATTAGTAAGGTAATTTCTGTAAGTGAGTGGTGTCTTTTACTAACATAGTTTGGTTGTGGTGTGATTATGCTGGTTGCTCAGTGTTTCTCTCTCTTCGTGCAAAAAAATTGAAAAGAGTTCTCACTAGCAGTATTCTACAACAGGCCTTTCACATTATGCCTATCTAAATTGCCCATCCCTGAGTCAGATATGCCTAAACTCTCTGCATTTTAGAGTTATTTCTATGACATAAATACCTCTCTATTTTGTCAACTGACAGTGCTGTTAGACATAGTTGTTTATTGTTATCATATGGCATTTTAGAGATGATAAGTTTAAACGTTCTATCTTGGACTATTTTGTCAACCGTTTTTGGAATCCAGCTATATAATTGTTGGTGATATCACAATTTTTTGTTGCTTAAATTACATTTTTGAATGCATAAATATATTCAACACCCTGAAAACTCCTTGAACACTCAAATTGCAAAGACTCAACAAATTTGTGCATCTTGGAATTATTTCTATGATATAAATATTTCTCTATTTTGTCAACTGACAGTGTTGTTAGACATAGTTGTTTATTGTTATCATATGAATTTCAGAAAAGATGAGTCTAAATTACTTTTTGGAATAAATAAATGGATTCAGCTACATGAAAAATCTCTGGAACATTCAAATTGCACAGATTCAACAACTGAAATCTACAATTCCAACACTTTTCTGAATAGATTTCCGCCAAAATCTAACTGGAAATTATTCCAGTGAAAGTTCTAAAATTAGAACATTTAGACTACACTTTTAGGAAAGTTGAGATACATAAACTTGACCACCTTATAGAAATAATATTATGGTTAATATGGAGATCAAAAATTTCATTATGATTTGCTGGTTTTGTACAGGCTTATCTTCAGAAAATAACTGAAGAAGAGGCCAAGAAATATTTTCATCAGCTTATAGATGCTGTAGATTATTGTCATGGTAGAAATGTATACCACAGAGACCTCAAGGTATGCAGTTTGACTTTCAATATTTATGAAAATTTCTCTTTATATATGAACCCAATGAGAGCTTATGTAATTTTAGTTGATAATGCTCTGTGCTAAGATAAGATTTAATGTTAAATTGGTTTTGAATTTGGTGAACAGCCTCAAAACCTACTCTGGATGGGAAAGCCAATTTGAAGGTGTTTGATTTTGGACTGAGTATCTTGCCCCAGGTATTGTATTTGCATAATGCTTTTGTACCGACCATGAGTTCTTAAAGGTTTAACGTTTCAAAATCACAGTCACCTATTTAAACTACTAGAAACCCTGTTCACCCACCTAAACTACCTGTAACTAAAAAACACAGAGAATAGTATGCTTATCACATGGGGCAAAAGAGTGACCAGTTGATATGCAACTCAAAACTTCAATTCAGATTTAGATAGAAAAATTCGGTCCAAGCATAAAAGAAACATCAGCGGGTCTCTGTTTATCTTTTATGGAAGGGATGCCCTAAGCATTCATCCTATTATTACTCGTACTGGAGATTGATTTGATTTCATTTCATTTCTGCCTGCTCAGTTCAAAATGGATTCTGAGAGCTGAGGTTAGGAAAGGCATCAACTTAACATTTGATCACAAACCCATTTCCAAAATTCCGACAAGGTATTTTTAAAATTAATAATGTAATCATATCCCCTTTTCTTATTTCAACTGCTGTTGGATCCTAATGTTGTGTCTATACACACTTTGTGCAGACAGATCCTATACTTTCTACATATTGTGGCTCCCCAAATTATATTGCCCTTGAGGTATAAAAATCAAACTCTTCATCTAGGATTTGTTAGAGATAGTATGGGAATTACACCGCATGTCTTTTTCCTTTATCAATCTAGCATATTGGTTATGGTTGGCAGGTAATTGTTAGTCAGAAGTACGATGGAAGGGCAGCAGACATTTGGTCTAGTGGGGTCATTCTCTTTGAACTTCTTGCAGGTTTCTGTCCCTTTGAAGGTTCTAATCAAATTGAACAATATCGTAAGGTATACTCAAAATGACTTTCAACTTTATGGTGAACCTCGAGAATTCTGTTGCAAAACGCTTGAGTGTGTCAAATAGAAAAAAATAGGGAACCCTGAAATTTTTGTTGCCCATAGGGGAAGCTGGTAACAGTCCTGGCTTCTCTGGGTTCTTTGAAAAAGAGGTATGCCTCCATATGTCCAATATTAATTACTTGATCACAAACCCATTTCCAAAATTCTGACAAGGAATTTTTAAAATTAATAATGTAATCATATCCCCTTTTCTTATTTCAATTGTTGTTGAATCCTAATGTTGTGTCTATACACACTTTGTGCAGACAGATCCTATACTTTCTACATATTGTGGCTCCCCAAATTATATTGCCCCTGAGGTATACAAATCAAACTCTTCATCTAGGATTTGTTAGAGATAGTATGGGAATTACACCGCAGGTATTTTTCCTTTATCAATCTAGCATATTGGTTATGGTTGGCAGGTAATTGTTAGTCAGGAGTACGATGGAAGGGCTGCAGACATTTGGTCTTGTGGGGTCATTCTCTTTGAACTTCTTGCAGGTTTCTGTCCCTTTGAAGGTTCTAATCAAATTGAACAATATCGTAAGGTATACTCAAAATGACTTTCAACTTTATGGTGACCCTCAAAAATTCTGTTGCACAACTCTTGAGTGTGTCAAATAGAAAAAAATAGGGAACCCTGAAATTTCTATTGCTTGTAAGGGGAAACTGGTAACCGTCCTGGCTCTCTGTCTCAGATATTGATGCACAGGAAAAATCAATCTTGTAATCTTGTTTTTAACTTAATCATATTTTACTTCACAACACTTTTTGGTTGCTGTCAGCTGATGGTAGAGTTTTTATTGGGTCATAGATTTGCAAAGCGGAATTTTCCTTCCCTTCATGGTTCTCTCATGGGGTCAGGAATCTAATCACAAGGATTTTGGATCCAAGACCACAGAGCGTAAGTTATAAATTGTTTCTAAAACCATATTGCAATATTTGGATTGCAACTCGTTTGGATTTATTCCATACTTCAAAATTCATGACAAAATCAAATGTGACTGCCTCTTGCAGCGGATAACAATAGCACAGATTTATGAAGATGAGTGGTTTAAGAAAGATTACTACCCTCCCGCAGAGCCCTGGGATGAACAACTAATTCAGATGATGTACACGCTGCATTTGGTATCACAGAAGTGAGACTTCCATAAAATTCGAAACGTTCTTATGATGTACAAATGAATACTATATTCAAAGGGTTCTGAAATGTACACATTGGTTATTTTAAGCTATGATCTATCATATAGGCAATTGCATAAATTAAGAAAATTAACAGGGATAATTTGGGGACAAATTTGAATTTTGTAGGAGCATTTGGTGACAAATGATAAGCAACCTGGTTTCATCAATGCCTTTCAGCTGATAGCAATGTCTAAAGATCTTGACTTCTCTGGGTTGTTTGAAAAAGAGGTATGCCTCCATATGTCCAATATTAATTACTTGATCACAAACCCATTTCCAAAATTCTGACAAGGAATTTTTAAAATTAATAATGTAATCATATCCCCTTTTCTTATTTCAACTGTTGTTAGATTCTAATGTTGTGTCTATACACACTTTGTGTAGACAGATCCTATACTTTCTACATATTGTGGCTCCCCAAATTATATTTCCCTTGAGGTATACAAATCAAACTCTTCATCTAGGATTTGTTAGAGATAGTATGGGAATTACACCGCAGGTCTTTTTCCTTTATCAATCTAGCATATTGGTTATGGTTGGCAGGTAATTGTTAGTCAGGAGTACGATGGAAGGGCAGCAGACATTTGGTCTAGTGGGGTCATTCTCTTTGAACTTCTTGCAGGTTTCTGTCCCTTTGAAGGTTCTAATCAAATTGAACAATATTGTAAGGTATACTCAAAATGACTTTCAACTTTATGGTGACCCTCAAAAATTTTGTTGCAAAACTCTTGAGTGTGTCAAATAGAAAAAAATAGGGAACCCTTAAATTTCTGTTGCCCGTAAGGGGAAACTGGTAACAGTCCTGGCTCTCTGTCTCAGATATTGATGCACAGGAAAAATCAATCTTGTAATCTTGTTTTTAACTTAATCATATTTTACTTCACAACACTTTTTGGTTGCTGTCAGCTGATGGTAGAGTTTTTATTGGGTCATAGATTTGCAAAGCGGAGTTTTCCTTCCCTTCATGGTTCTCTCATGGGGTCAGGAATCTAATCACAAGGATTTTGGATCCAAGACCATAGAGCGTAAGTTATAAGTATAAATAATTACTCTATTTTAAAAGTATAGAGATGAAAAATACTTTAAATAAGATGCCAAGGTTGTATCTTGCAATTGAGGAACCAAGAATTGAATTTCTTTTGCATTAGTCTGTAGATCTTTTAAGAGCCCTAGAATTGTTCATATTGCACAGTTATGATGTTACAGACAAATGTTATGGTTGTTCAAAGTTGTGTTATTTTTTTCTGGAGATCTCTTAAAATGGATTAGCATTCCATGATTGTCGAAAGAGAATGTGTGAATTGATGGGAAAACAGGGTGGTTGTTAAGTGCTTGTAAGTTGAGGGTTTCTAGTGTGCTTGTGTGCGTGATTAGCCTCAAACCAGATCTAGGGCCTAAGGAAAAATCAACACACTGAAGAGGCTCCTATGACATTGCCACATTTTGTGCTTGAGGGTTTTTTCGATGAGGTTGGACTTTCTGAAAACCATCATGGTCTAATTTATGTTGATTTTCTTTTATTTCCTCTGTGAGATTCAGGGGACAATCCTTGAAGAGATGGTTGTATTCATAGCACCTATGACATCTAAACAATACATTCTCATAATCCAAAGGTTGTTGCTAAACTTCATCATGGTAGGAGATTTCGATTGATTTTGAAAGTGGTAAGGAGATATTCATATACACACATATCCTTACATGAGGTGTAGTGTCCTCGCTCGGTCACTTTAGATATTTTCACAAAATCTCTAATCATGTTTCCAATGCCTTCTATGATTTTCTCCTCTCGGTATTCTTTTGGCATAAGAAAATGGGGATATTTTCACAAAACCTCTAATCATGTTTCCAATGCCTTCTATGATTTTCTCCTCTCGATATTCTTTTGGCATAAGAAAATGGGGCTATTGGCAATTTTTCCTTTTCTAGGTTGTAACTTTCTTTTTAGAATTTCATGAATAACCCCACATTATTGAAAAAATACATGTTGTTCTCGAATACATTGGTTATGTCTTCTAGATTTGCAAAAATCACTATAATGAAACCCTTTGCTCCAAGCTCAAGATCAAAGTGTTCCTTTAGCTACCATTTTGTTGGGTCCATCCAACCAATTGCAATAAAGATAGAAGCCCCCTTATATATCATAACTGTGTGCAAGGGGAGAGAAAAATCCCAATGTCCAATGCGCTGAAACACAGACTTAGAGGCTTTGGCCATTTGCAATAAGGCCCATTCTGTGGCATGGTACAAGGCTTACAGGAAAGTCTATTTTTGTTTTCTGTATTTCATCTTTTTCACACACTATCCTTTTGTCTTCCAATTCTGATTTACAGCCTGTTACATCCAAGTACAAGTTAGTTTTAAAAAACTGAGGTGCATGGCAGGTGCATGGAGTACTATAGCATTTTATTTAACAAATGTTTAAAAAAAATACTATTGCAACTTTTTATCCTGTTCATGGAAAAATATCTGGACAAAACCAAAAAACATCATCAAAATAAGTGGGTTACTCAAAAACGTTACAGCAGCAGCTTGAATCCACATTTTCTACGACCCTGTACCCTTTCCCTTGTTTGATCAAGTTAACGGATTATTATTCCCTTACAAATGGACTTTTTGTGATCCATTGTGTAAACAATGATCTGCTTGTTATAATCTAAACAAGTATTTTTTTTACAAAATATTTTGTCAATCACGAGATCTCTTTGATTTTTAGTGTGGTATATGATGCATTTTCAACAGTTAAAAAAATGGTGTAGCCAATTCAAGAAAGTAGATAACCCTTCATTACTGTCTTATTGTGCACAAGTTCTACTGTTTTAACTGAATAATCGCTATACCTGCTGGTGTAAAAGCCAAGGTTGTATCATATCACTTGATAAGATGTTCGAGGTAGCCAGTTGGAGGAAATGGATGGCTCTTGAAGGCTTTTTTTATTGTGGACCAATGCTGCTGTTTTAAATTGAAACGTTACACCATTTACTTATTGGTGCAAGGCGGCATCAGATTTATCTGTTTGTTTTTAGTGAGCATCATATTGGAACTCAGAAAAAAATTATATATGCATTAAACAACTTAGGTACATCTAACCAAATGTATAAGAAAATGGAAATGAAGTCCATGGTAGACTCTCCTCCAAAAGTTCTCTGTTTTGGTGCCGTTACATCCAAAGTGCTTATTGATGGTCAAGAAAGGCATATTTAAGCAAAGAATAGGATAGTTTTATAGAATCTTCCAAAAACTCTATGCTTTGAACCAACTCTATCAAATACAGATATGCTACCTGAACACTTAGAAACAAACATCAAAAGTTGTCTTCTATAATATATGCATAGTGCCTAGTCCTCTCAAAGTTGTTTCATATTTCAAGGAACCTATTTGGGAAACCCTATCCTTGATCAAACTCATTAGATCTACCTAATTAACATGTGCAATACAAAGCTTTTTCAAGTCTGGAAATGTATGTATTATTCTTTTTAGCTCATTATCTAACTCATAAACCATTTCAGAATCCGTTCGAATGCAATCAATAATGTCTATGACAGATTTGGACATCTCAATATGATGAAGCTGTATCATGTTCTTTTGACAATAAAAATCGGATGAAATAGTATTTGAGAATTCATTAAGATCGGTATACAAAGAATTTTGCATGCTACTTGCTTCTTTTGCTGAAGGATCTCCACATCTTACAAAACTTCTTTTCGCATTCAAGTAAAATGACAGATCACTGGATACAAACATAGAGTTGAACAATAAAGAGGCTTTCTTAGTTCTTGACTGAAGTGCATTTTGTAGATTATCCTGTGTTTTCATGTCAATGTTGTCAGGTACCCCACCCAGAACAGTCTCAGACTTGAACCTTGGAATATCTGATATACCAACACTTTCGGAGAGCTTTGGACCATTATTTTCAGGTTGATTATCCTGGTGCTTATCAAAATACTCCATTATATTCAAAAAAGTTGAAGTCAATTTCAAAGAAGGATCTGTAAATTTAATCAATTTGCAGTCGTCTTCATCTTATATATTTTACTGAAGAGAAAAACAACTATGTTGTTGCAGTCCCCTCCTTGTGAGTGATGGAAATCCAAATAAATCCATTCACTTGCAGATGTAGAATGCTCTTATTGTTGATGGAGAACCATTTTTGTAACAGATAAGGCTATAAGTTATTTTTTAGCATCATAAAACACGAGAGTTGGTGATGACTTGTAGGTGTTGTCAATTAAGGTTAGCTTAGGTACAACTACTAGTTCATCAAAAGATCCATGTGATATTAATTTGGATTCATCTGATTTTTCCATAGTAACATCTATTGTTTCCATCAAGTCTTAGAAGATTTCAAATGTTCCTAAACGTACATAGCATGCATTATCTTATCTTGTGAAGATAAGAAAAAAAACCTTGTGTACATGATTGGCATACCAAAACTGGAAAATAAAAAACACAATAAACATATGACCATATTACCATATTCTCGAGTTGAATTTCAATAATATAAATGTATAATTTGGCACCCAACACAACGTTTGCTATTAAGAAGAGTACTTGCATAATTGAACCGGGATTGGTCTGGAGAAAAGGCAACCAGTGCCGATATGGAAACTTTGAGGCAATGCTGCATGAAAATATGGAATGAGTTTGTGAAATAGCCTGGAAAGTGTTATGAACTCCGAGTTCCACCAACTCAAGTAAGTTTTCAAGAAGGAACTCTAACCAGAGGCACGTGTGGCAGATTAAACATACAAAGAACTCGGCCCAAAACCTAGGCCTTGATCTTTCTTGTTATCATAACTTCAACCTTGAGTAACCATACCTAAAACACGTTTTTAGCTAGTAGAAGAAGGTGAATATCAGCAGAACTTAAACTACTCCCCCGAAACGTCACTACAAAAGTTACCTATGTGCTACTACACCATTTGGCATTAACCCAATGGAATGCTGGAAGTACCAATTGACACCTTGATATCAAACCGGTAACGATGCCCATCATCAAAAGGGCAGGTACCTCACTAGTAGAGCAGGTACTGCATTAAATTCCTAGCCAGCCCAATTTTCACCAGAATGAGTTTGTAGACAATGCAATAGAAGCACAGAAGACAAAGAACACTCTGCATTGAGGCCACACTCTCAAAACTACTCACATCAACCACAAAAATAGCTAACAACCACTTTAGACCACAACAACTGCAATGAGGCCAGTTCATCCCCTTACAAATTATTGAAATTTGATGGTCCATCTACCTTCAAAACTAATAAAAATTATATTCCCACTCCCACTTACAGTCGCTTTAATGAAGTGAAGGAAAAATGTCGCTCTTTTTTATCAGAGGCTTCAACTCTGCGTTCTAATCCAAACCTAAGATATATCATTCAGAATGAGCTTTCTTTTGTAAACGAGGATTGGAAGCAAGACAAGGGTTCTGCTCCTGTTATGCCATTTATTAATTCCAATAACACTCTCCCCCAAAAATTCTTGTGTGTAGAGTCATTGGGTTTACTATGGTAATGCCTATAACATTTTGCAGTCTTTTCTTTGTTGGCCTATGGTTTAGTGGTTAAGTAGTTGAGACACAACATCACCTTGTTAATGACCCAAAGTCAAATTTAGATCAGAGCCTTAAATTATAAGTTGATTGAATTTTATGAGATTTATATGCAATATTAATTCAATAATTAATAAAAAATAGTGTGAGGCACCCTAAATCAACTTCTGTTTATACAGCGTTAGAATTTCCTTTCTGCTACATATTTGCATCTCATTTAGATTTGCCCATTCCCATGTAGTGATTGTTCCTCAATTTATGCCTTACAGCATTTCTTTTGCAACATTTGGTGCAAATGCTAATTTATTTATTGCGCAAAACAACTTATTATTTATTTACATTTCACTTATCATTATTACCACCGTTGTCGAGGAGGTTTAAAAATCACGGAGGACTCGAGGCGTGGCGAATGCTAAATATGCGACTATTGAAAATTTAATGCCCCTGATATGGCGCGGTGTTTAACACCATATAACACCCCCGCGCCGTTTTTTCTCTCTCATCACGGCGCGGGGTGTTATATGATGTTAAACACCGCCCCATATCAGGGGCATTAAATTTTCAATAGTCGCATATTTAGCATTCGCCCTCGAAGCGTAAGGGCTTTACATTAGTATTTATTCGTTTAGTCGGGCAAGCTCAAAAGTGATGATGAAGTGGTTGTATATTAGAGCACGAGGAAGTTGAAGAAATATTGTTCCATGCAGAGGGATTTACGCAGCGTGTCGTCCGCAAATCTCTCCCGTAGACATTCATGCATCCAAATCAATCGCGCATTATTTAAGAATTACCATATACTCATTAAAATAATGAAATAAATTATTTCGTAACCTCTGCAAAAGGGTGTCTTCATATTTTTATGGGTGAGACAAGAACTTTTAATAATTTAATTTTAAAATAAGATTTTAGAGTAGATAATCAATGGAAGAGATATTTTTGTTAGTGGAATAAGAGATTTATTAATAATTTATTTTTTAAAGTAATAATTAAGTTAGATAATTGAATTGGTGTTTGAGACATTTTTGTTTTTGGGATAAGAATATTTTAATAATTTAATTTTAAAAAGACTTTTTAATAACCACCTTGGTGTATGCGACATTTTTGATTGTGGAATAAGAAACCTATGGAAACACATCAATTTGACTACCTATCCTTCTACTTTTGAACAAATGACTTTTTAAGAGGAAACACATGTAATTAATCAGTAGGCCCACTCAAGTTGTATATATACCATTTACAGATGCATGCATACTCTACCCCCTTTGGATTTAAACTTGTTACCACTTAGAAAGAGATGCATGCTCTTAACCATTACGCCCTAAAGTGTATACACACACCATGGAAGAATACAAATATATGACATTGATATTAAAATATCGTAGTTGAGATAGATATTCAAATATTTTATTTAAAGTTTATATTGACATATTTTTAGAAGTAAAAAGGTTGCACATTTTCCTCACACTCAAAATGAAAATATAAGATATTTTTAACTTTCACTTATTTTATCTTTCTATATAAAATTGATACAAAATTATGTTACATTATATACACATCTAAATATTCTATTTATCATTAAGAGTGGAATATTTTTTGTTATTAATATTTTTTTGAAAATACTACATGTCAACTTTATGTTAAGCATGAAAGGAATTACACATCTCCTTCATATTAGAGATGTTTTAAAATGATTTTAATGAAAACTAACTAAATATGTATAAATATTTTTGTTTATTTATATAGTCAACATTGTTTTTGTATTTACTGTCTTTATTTAAGAATAGGTATTATCCATCATTTTAATTTAATTATCCATAATTATTAAGTAGATTATAAGGATTTACCCTAAAAAGAATATTCACATAATATATTTATATATGAAATGTAATTATATCTTTTTGTTTTTTAAATATAATTTAAAAAATGTCATGTCCATAAGTATTAGATTTGGTTTCATTAGATTTTCATTTAGATGATTTTCATTTAACTGTTATTTCTTCTTTTTGTTTTATTATATATATTTGTTACATGCTATTTTAAATTTGCATATGTTTAATTCATATAGTAATTCTTTTTCTATAGTTAAGAACAATAATAATAATAATTGAAAATGAAATTATAATTTAGTTAATGTTTATGATTTCTCAAATCTTGATAAGGAGATATGTACGATGAGGTAAATGTTTTGATGTCTAATATGGATTAATACTTACTCATGTTTACCAAACATTTAATTTATGCACCACACTAATTTATTTTTATTTTAAAAAGAAATGTTGTCAGTTTAGTTTAAACAATGAAGGAATTAAACATCTCCCTCATATTGGACCATAAAATGTGCCTATTGTGCCTATACATAAATCTCTCTCTATATATATGGAGGGGTTTAGGATCAAAGAAAAATGTGAAATACATTGTCCCAAAGGGTATCCACTTTTGACTTAATATTGTACAATTCTAATGACATTATCCAATTTTCAATTAAATCATTCTTCCATCCAATATTTTAGCTAACCCCAATCTAAACACAAACTTAAAAAAATCAAATAAAAAATGTTTTCAATGTCTTAATCCATGTTAATAAAATTTTCTTTAAGAGATTGATTATGATGGGACCAACCCAATACTTTACAGACTTTCACAATTAAAATGATTTGTGTAGTGATTATGTGCTTGGTTGAATATTTCGGTTGTGATTACACGTGTGAGGAATATTCCATCAAATATTTTGGATTTGTGTTATGTGGCATTCAATTACACAATTATAACTGAGTACTTGCCTCGGATTGCGTCTTCCCGCTCATTGCTATGCCTAAACCCTTTGGTCGTCGTTCATTTTGGTCATTTGCTGTTGGACTAGCAAAGGGTTTGTTCTGCTGTGCTTTGCAAGTTTTGGTAGGCAGCTTTGCTGCGAGTCTTGGCGCACCTCCTAGTGGTTTTGTTCTGTTCTGGTTCCTTGTTGTGTGTGTGGTTGCTATTAAACCTGATTTGTTGGGCAGGTGTGGTTTGCCCCTATAGCCGCCTGGGTAAGTGATCCTTCTGTTATTGTTTGTTTTCCTTTTGTTGTTGGTTCAACAGGCCACCATAGTTCAAGTCATGTGCTGGTATTTCTCGTTCTTGTTGGCAACTTAGTGATTGACTTGTCTCCAGGCTCGAATCGATGGCATTCTCTCGTCCTCGGCTTGAAACACAGATAGTCCTCCCTCCTTGGTTTAATTTATGGTTCTCTTTCCACAGCTTCTAACATTGTTTGCTCCTTCATATCCGCAGTTAGTCAGAACCTTGGGTGGAATGTCTGCCTTCGGCTCTCACTGCAAATTCTCAAGTAAAGTGGATGCAACTTCCATTGCTTTTTCCTTTCCAGGCTCTGTAGTTTCACTTCTGCAACAATATATTTTTCTAACACCTGTGTGTCATTTTCTATGTAGGTGTTGAGGGTTTGCGGTTGGAGGTTTTGGCAATGTATGTCTCTGTCTTGTCCGATAGGCTCTACTTCTTCAATTTTCCTTCAGTCCTCGTTCTAGTTCTAACTTAGGCCTTCTGGTCATGTGGTTTTTACCACCCTTGATGCTTGTCGATCGTTTCATGCTGTGAGTGATGTTTTGTCACTTTTAAAGTTTGGGCGTTCACTGTTTGGGGATTTCTTTGACTGTAATTTTCCTATAGAGGAACACAACTTTTTTTCGAAACCCTCACCTAGGGTTTGTCATCCAAGGGTTTATGCGCCTATAGCTATGTGTGAGTTGGTGTTTGAAACCCTCACCTAGGGTTTGTCGTTCACGGCTTATGCGCCTATGGCTTTATGTTGCAGTGCTACTTGTAATCGTTATATGCTTGTCTTTGCAATTTCGAAAAGGAAATTCTTCAGGAATAAAATAAAATTTGGTTTGGTTTACCTGAATGATATGGATGTAATCATGTCATCGTGCTTTTGGTTAACTCCGCATTCCTAGCCTGAACTGCAATTACAATTCTTCAGTTTGCTTGTGATGTTTTTATATGAACACGTGTGAACGTTGTAGATGCACTGGTAATTTTGTATGACTGTCAATTTGAATGAATGGTGGAGGTTTTCATCTGGCCTGTGGGTGCTTGGCCTGTACCGAATTCTATTTGTGTCACTCTTTATCTATCCCCGCCGCTTGCTTCACATGAAATATAAACCCTCGTAGTTTATTTGTTCTTCTGTCTCGCTATATGGACTGGTTCTTTCTCTCAGGAAAACAAAAAGAATTAATTTCAAGAATCTGTGTACAATAGGTTGTCTATTTAGATAGTCATCAATTAGAAAACACAATAAAGTACATTAGAACATACAGATGGACAGAATTTGGTTTCTCTATTATTGATATTATTTGAGTGCGAGAGATACTGAACCCTTTCATGATTTTTCCTGTTACATATATATGTTTCTTGTTCCAGTTAATGAAACTGTACAGTTTCTTTTCAGTTGTAGACTTTATAGTTACATGGTTACTAGTCATTCGATTATGTCGTTATGACAAGATTTTCCTTTTAGACTCATTCGTCTTTTCCTTTTAAAAATAACATGACAATTATTAATCCAGGATTTATTAGTAACAGTCAAGTAAATAACCCTAACTGACCAAACTACCTTTGACTAATTTAGAGATTAAGATAAAAATAAAAAATCCTACCTCCTATTCTGTCAAACTAACATAAAAGACAAATAAAAGTTAACTCAACTTTTTGACCTGGCAAAGACCGACACCCGGTCATGGTGCCTGAGCTGGATGCTCCTGCATTAGGCTCCTGGGCAAAAGAAAATCATGACTCCAGTCCATGAGCTCCTCGACTGAAGAACCTGTCTGCGCAATCTGCCTGGCATCAAGCCACGAACTGTCCTCAATAGGACGGTTCTTCCACTTGACAAGGTATTGCAGATACTCCTTTCGCCGAGTTTGTTTGGCCACCTAAGTGTCGAGAATGCGCTCGATCTCGGGAGGGTGAATGTAAGGCATTTGTCTCATCCAAGCTTCTCCTCAATCCTAGGTATTCCATGTAGGCCACGTGGTTCCATCTTCATCCTTTTCTTCTGGGTCAGCCGTGTAGGGGAACAGGTTTGCTACATTAAAGATAGGTGAAATGCCTATTCCGGGTGGCAACTGTATCTCATAGGCATTTTTCGAAAATTTTCGAAGGACTTTGCAGGGTCCTATCTTCTTATACTTTAATTTATTATATGTACCCTAGGGAAGCGTTCCTTGTGCAAATGCACGAGGACTTCATCTCCCACGTTAAACTATACTTCCCTTCTCTTCAAATATGCTTGTTGTTTATACTTTAGGTTGCTGTCCTGCAATTTAATTTTTACCTGCTCATGCAAATCTTTCATCGCGTTAGCGAAATCTTCCCCATCTGCACTTTTCCTTTCCTGCAGTCCAAGATCCCGCAAATCATGCACTCTGCGAGGATGCATAAAGTACAGGACCTGAAATGGACTAAAACTTGTGCTGCGATTAGGCGAGTCGTTATAAGCGAACTTTGCCTGTGCAAGCACTCGATCCCACATCCGCGAATTCTCTCCAACCAAGCTTCGTAGCAGGTTTCCTAGACTCCTGTTTACAACCTCTGTTTGTCCGTCAGTTTGCAGATGATAAGCAGAATTCTAACTCAGCTATGTATCCATTTTCTTCCAGAGGGTACGCCAAAAGTGCCTTGTGAAATTCACATCCTTGTCCGAAAGGATAGACTTAGGCAACCCATGTAACTTGACAATCTCTGTGAAAAACAAGTGGGCCACGTGAGTGGCATCACTGTTTTTTCTGCAAGGGATGAAATGCGCCATTTTCGAGAATCTGTCCACTACTACCATCACCGAGTCGTAACCTCGTTGTGTCTTAGGTAGACCTAAGACAAAGTCCAAGCTAACTGAGTCCCACGGTCTGCCTGGAACAGGTAACGGTGTGTACAGTGTCGTGTTTTGATTGTGACCCTTCGCCAACTGGCACACTTTACATCTGGCCACAAATCAGTGTACATCCCTCCGCATCTTTGGCCAAAAGTAGAAATGACTGAGCTGCTCGAGTGTCTTGTCCATGTCGAAATGTCCGGCCAGATCTCCACTATGCTTCTCTCGAATAATATTCTCTCTCATCGAGCAGTGAGGTATGCATAGCTGTCCTCCCTTAAACATCAGTTTCTCCTGTAGGTTGTAGTCCAACCATGGACTGTTATCTCTCACCAAGGGATTCTGAAATGCCTCATAGGCCTCTTTAAAATCTGTATCAGTCTGGTATAAGTCTCTTAAGTGCTCAAAACCCAGCACTTGCACAGTGCTTTCTTGCAGAAGTAGAGCTCTCCTACTTAGTGCATCTGCCACCTTGTTGGCCTGCCCTTTGATATGTTTCAACACAAAGTTGAAACTCTGCAAATACTCCACCCATTTAGCGTGTTTTTTGTTCAACTTGTGCTGTTACATTACATATTGTAGTACAGAATTATCTGAAAACAGCACAAATTCGTTTCCCAGCAGATAATGCCTCCAGTGTTTTAATGCCTATATAACAGCATAAAACTCCTTAGCATAAGATGAATATTTCTATCGACTTTCATTTAGCTTCTCACTGAAGAACGCTACAGGCTTATCCTCCTGGCTGAGTACAGCTCCAATAGCCATACCTCTAGCATCACAACGAACTTGAAAAAGCTTCTTGAAATCTGGCAATCTCAAGATCGGCCTCTCACTGATCTTTCTCTTTAATAACTAGAAACTTCTCTCCATTGCATCCGTCCATCGAAAAGGCTGACTGGCCTTTTTAATGGTGTCCAACATAGGTGCACAAATTTCGCTAAAATTCCTTATGAATTTCGAATAAAAACTCGCTAGTCCATGAAAGCTACGTACCTCAAATAAATTTTTCGGAGACGGCCAATTAACTATTGCTGCAACCTTCTCCGGATCCATCTTCAGTTCATTTTCTACTATGACAAAGCCCAAATAAATCAATTCCTTCTGTAGAAAGGTACATTTCTTCAAATTTATTAGCAGTTTATTCTGTTATAACTTTTCCAGCACTTTTCGTACATGTTGAAGGTGTTCTTCCCTTGTCCTACTGAAAATTAGTATGTCGTCTAGGTACACTATCACAAATTTCCCGATGTACTCCTTCAACATCTCATTCATCAACCTCATAAATGTACTAGGTGCATTGCTCAGTCCAAATGGCATGACCAGCCATTCATACAGTCCCTCATTTGTCTTAAAGGTTGTCTTCCATTTGTCCCCCTCTCATATCCGGATCTGATGGTACTCGCTCTTCAAGTCTATCTTAGAGAAATATGTTGCCCCACTTAAGCAATCCATTATGTCATCCATCCGTGGCAGTGGGAACCTTTACCGAATAGTGATTTTGTTGATGGTCCTCGAGTCTGTACACATCCGCCACTCTCCTCCCTTCTTGGGGGTGAGAACCTTTGGGATTGCGCAAGGGCTCAAACTTTCCCTTATCAGTCCCTTGTCTAGAAATTCCTACACCTGCTTCCTAATCTCTTCATTGTCCTTGGGGCTCATTCAGTATGCCGCTTTGTTCGGCAAATTGGCTCCAGGTATGAAGTCAATATGATGACTTATACTTCTTTTGGGGGGTAATTTGTCTAGCAAATCATCCACCACTATATCCGTAAATTCCTGCAAAATTTGTTGGATTTTTGTAGGTAAATCTGATACCTCTGTATGCAACAACACTGTCCTTGCTTTCTTTACAACTGCATAACCCATCTCACTGTCCTCAACTTGTTTCAGAAACTGTTTTCCGCTAACCAACAATGCTCTTGGTTCACTTGTCCCTGTTGTCCCTTCCTCTTTGATGGGCATAAGCGTATGCTTGATTCCATCTTTGACAAACTTATAACAGTTCGTCAATCTATCGTGTACCACCTTCCTGTCGTACTGCCAAGGCCTGCCTAGTAGTATGTGACATACATCCATCGGCATGATGTCACAAACAACTTTATACTTATATTTACCTATTTGAAACTCCACCTCACACTGTTCATCCACCAGCAACTGATGGCCTTTTTGCAGCCATGAGACTTTGTAAGGGGTGGGATGTTTCAAGCGCTTCAACTCCAACTATTCTGCCATCTCTGTAGACACCAAATTATCGGTACTACCACTGTCAATAATCAGCTTACAGCACTTACCACGTGACTTACAAACTGTTCTAAACAAAGCCTTCCGCTGTGTTTGTTTGGTGACCTCCTTGACTAGTTTTAACAACACCTTGTGCAGCACCAGGGCTTCCCCTATCTCTGGAGCTTTTTTTGCTTCTTGGGGAGGTGTCGCTGCTTCCTCTAGTTGTGCAACATATGCACCCCGCTGTTCAGCTTGATCTGCTTCTGGACATTCAAATGATCTGTGTCCCCATTTATGACACATGTAACACTGATAAGCAGCCCCTCTTCCTTGGCCATTTTCCCTGCCTCGCTGGGATGACCTACCGCCTCTCGCATTATCACCTCTGTCCCTTGATCCGGAAGCTCTGGAACTATTGCCTTCCTTATTACTACTAGTAGTCTGCCCTCTGCCATATGATTAGCCTTTTCCCTTGCTGGCTCCTCGTCCTCTCCAGGCATTCTGCCTTCTAGTAATCTTCTCTTCAACTTTCATTGCACTCTGATACACTTCTTGAGTGTTCTTCGGAGATAAAATACTAGTTTCATCTAAAATTCTAGTCTTAAACCATTTACATACCTGACTATCCTTTCAGCGGTATCCTCTGTATATCCAGCTCTTAAGTTCACTCGATAGAACTCCTTTCTGTACTCCCTTACCGTCATTCCTTTATGTTTAAGATTCTGCACTTGCCTCTGTAGCGCAATCTGATAATATTTTGGAAGAAATCTGCCCTTCAACTTGGCCACCATCCTTGACTAGGTTTTGATCGGCAACTTGTTCAATCTCTCTCTCTCCGTCTGGACACTATCCCACCACAGGGCTGCATGTCCCTTCAATTTCATCGCAGGGAACCTAACTCTGCGGTCTTCGCTGACTTCCTCACACTCTAAATACTTATCCATCTTGTTGATCCAATCCAATAAAACCTCTATGGATAGGCTTCCATCATAGGTTGGTAGTTCTGGTTTGGGCTTACTACTTGCCACTAAAACAGACCTCAACAATCTCACTTCTGGGGTCTCACCTTCTGGTCCATCTGTTGCTGCTTCAGTTTCCTCTTCGCTGTCATCGCCTACCTCCGGGTCTCTTCTTCTCCCTGCCTCCACTACCTCCAAATGGGCAGCAAGAATTCTGATCTCCTCTCTCAGTCCTTCCTCCGCTATCCTTCAAGCACCTCTGCCACGAACTTGCCTTCCTCTTTCCATTTCTTCAATCAATTTTACCTTGCTCTGATACCACTTTGATGGGACCAGCCCAATACTTTACAGACTTTCGCAATTAAAATAATTTTTGTAGTGATTATGTGCTTGGTTGAATATTTCAGTTGTGATTACATGTGTGAGGAATACACCATCGGATATTTTGAATTTGTGTTATGTGGCATTCAATTACACAATTATGACTGGGTACTTGCCTCGAATTGCGTCTTCCCGCTCATTGCTATGCCTAAACCCTTTGTCCATCGTTCATTTTGGTCATTTGCTGTTGGACTAGCCAAGGGTTTGTTCTGCTGTGCTCTGCAAGTTTTGGTAGGCAGCTTTGCTGTGAGTCTTGGTGCACCTCCTAGTGGTTTTGTTCTGTTATGGTTCCTTGCTGTGTGTGTGGTTGTTATTAAACCCGATTCATTGGGCAGGTGTGGTTTTCCCCTGTAGCCATTTGGGTAAGTGATCCTTCTATTATTGTTTGTTTTCCTTCTGCTGTTGGTTCAACCGGCTACCATAGTTCAAGTCATGTGTTGGTATTTCTCATTCTTGTTGGCAACTTAGTGATTGACTTGTCTCCAGGCTCAAATCAATGGCATTCTCTCGTCCTCGGCTTGAAACGCAGGTAGTCCTTCTTTCTTGATTCAATTTATGGTTCTCTTTCCTTAGCTTCTAACCTTGTTCGCTCCTTCGTATCTGCAGTTAGTCAGAACCTTGGGTGGAATGTCTGTCTTTGGCTCTCACTGAAAATTCTCAGGTAAAGTGGATGCAACTTCCATTGCTTTTTCCTTTCCAGGCTCTATAGTTTCACTTCTGCAACAATATATTTTTCTAACACGTGTGTGTCATTTGTTGTGTAGGTGTTGAGGGTTTGCGGTTGGAGGTTTTGGCAATGTATGTCTCAGTCTTGTCCGGTAGGCTCTACTTCTTTAATTTTCCTCCAGTCCTCATTCTAGTTCTAACTTAGGCCTTCTGGTTGTGTGTTTTTTACCACCCTCGATGCTTGTCGATTTTTTCACGCTGTGAGTGATGTTTTGTCACTTTTGAAGTCTGGGCGTTCACTGTTTGGGGATTTCTTTGACTATAATTTTCCTGTGGATGAACGCAACTTTTTTTCGAAACCCTCACCTAGGGTTTGTCGTCCAAGGGTTTATGCGTCTATAGCTATGTGTGAGTTGGTGTTTGAAACCCTCACCTAGGGTTTGTCGTTCACGGCTTATGCGCCTATGGCTTTATCTTGCAGTGCTACTTGTAATCGTTATACGCTTGTCTTTGCAATTTCGAAAAGGAAATTCTTCAGGAATAAAGTAAACTTTGGTTTGGTTTACCTGAATGATATGGATGTAATCATGCCGTCGTGCTTTTGGTTAACTCTGCATTCCTAGCCTGAACTGCAATTACAATTCTTCAGTTTGCTTGTGATGTTTTTATATGAACACGCGTGAACAATGTAGATGCGCTGGTAATTTTGTCTGACTGTAAATTTGAATGAATGGTGGAGGTTTTCATCCGGCTTGTGGGTGCTTGGCTTGTACCGAATTCTATTTGTGTCACTCTTTGTCTATCCCTGCTGCTTGCTTCACATGAAATATAAACCCTCGTGTTGTATTTATTCTTCTGTCTCGCTATGAGGACTAGTTCTTTCTCTCAGGAAAACAAAAAGAATTAATTTCAAGAGTCTATGTACAGTAGGTTGTCTGTTCAGATAGTCATCAATTAGAAAAACACAATAAAGTACAGTAGAACATACAGATGGACAAAATTTGGTTTCTCTGTTATTGATAT
>APFE031663315.1:19493-53730 GCA_000404065.3 Pinus taeda | reverse complement strand
AACCAGAAGAACCTGTCAATCCTCTGATCTATCCTCCCATTGATTTTCACCACATCCCTTTGGTTGACAGAGACCATAAAATCCATGAAACTCTCTATGGATTTGACTTTTTTGAGATGTATTGTTGGCTCGAGGACAAATACATAGACAAATCCAATTACATTCAGCTGTGGGAATCCAATTTTCCCCACTACGTTTTTCCTCGTACCCACAACACCCCAGAATTTGTTCGGGAGTGTCATGCATGTTATTTGCCAAGCCAAAGAGCCATCATTGCCCCCACTAGAGAAATTATGTTTACTATCACTTCTCAAGCCATAGACCAGATGATGCAAGCCCCAACAATAGAGAATGCCACCCCCTTTTCCTATGAAGCACTTGTTGAATTGTACTAGAAATTGGACTTTGCCAAGAGGGCCAAAACCCTAGAACTTTTCTTGACAGAAGATGCCCAATTTCCAAAGAAAAATCCTCCCTATCCCTCCTCTATTTTCCCTAAGAGAGCGAAGAAAATTATCACAATCGCCTCTTAACTCCTTGGCTACTACTCAGATTAGTGGGTAGATGAGGCCATCATAGGATTTCTGTCAATTTTCTCTACTGATTCTAAGCCCTCCATCATGTTTAACTTTAGCCAATTTATTGCAGATTCAATTCATGAATAGTTTATCAAATTTCGGATTGAGGAGGTGTTCAAGTATGCTTCTGTGTTAGTCTATATGTTCTTATATTTTCAAGGAGACAACATCAAGCTTGCTTTACAAAAGTTGGATGCAGAAGGGAATAAACAGTCAGTCATCTTTTGGACTACTATGGTGATGAAGGAACAAAAGGAATACACATACAAACAGTTCGTAGAGATGTTTTTTCATCTAGCAATCAGTCTCTTAAGCAACAGAACATAACCAAGGATCAGTGAAGAAATTAGAAAGGTTTTGTAGCGATCAGACCAAGTTCAGACAAGGAATTGGTAGCTCTATCAAAACTATACAGAATTGAGAATATTTGGGTGTGAGATTGCCCCTTACAAGCTGCCTAAATTCCTCCCAATGAGGATTTTTTCTCTAGAATACATAAGATAGATGCTTAATATGGATGAGATCCACAATGTAGCTGCCAAGAAGAAGTCCTAATTCAAAATTGAAACACAGATGGGGCCTTTCATTTGCAACAACAGGGCGGAAAGGGAAGAAGAAAATAAGCTACTAAAAGAAATGCAATTCAGCCTTAGTTTCACTTGGTCATACGATCCATTGGGGGTCATTTCTAAATTAAGAGTGGAAAACAAATCCATTGCCTATTTTCACACAGCGAGACCAAAGATAAAGAAGTATAAAAACCAGCTAGAATGGGCTGAGAACACCCTACAAGAGGTAGGAGAGCAGCTAGTATCATCCTCCACAATATAGACTCCAACCATGCAAGAGACAACAACTAAGAGAAGCAGAGAAGAAGAATCCTCTTCAGGGACTGAAATTTTCAGTGAAGGATTCAAAATTATGTATAGGAAGAAGGCCAAGCTTAGTTCCAAACTAAGCCTCATCAAGGATTCAGAGCAGGAGAACATTATCACCACTAATGAACCACTTGTTTTCTCATTAGTGGGTGATCAGACCACACTGTCTCCCACTACCTCCACGGCTTCACAAGATTAGCAGCAAATGCAGACCAACACACCTACTACAGGGGAGACAGAGAAAAGTATAATGGACATTTCTAAGGAGATAAAAGTAAGGAATGAGGCCTTGAAGATTAACACCAATAATCAGTTCTGGAAGTAGACTTTTGGTTCTCAAAGCAAACTGTTGCCAGCCTTTGATTCAGAGAAAGTAAAATGCAAATGGCATTCCTCTAGGCACAGGTTCCCCAGCCCAAGGCAATATCAGACTACAAGAAGACAACATTTGAGCTTGATGTAAAAGACATACATCCCCTTGACCAAATGGAGATGCATGAGCAAACTGGGGAAATGATCTTCTCCACTGTCACTAACACTGCTATGAGTTTGTCTAAACTGCAAGTTACATTAGCCAATGTTCAATCACAATTGAAGATGGAGAAGGTATCTGCACTTGCCAAAGAAACCAAGATCAAAACTTTGGAGGACTTGGTGATCAAAGTGGGTTATGACCCTACAAACATCAATGCTACAAAAGAGCTTGTAAAGAAAAATAATTTAGACATAGTAGAATTAAGGAAGCAGTTGAAATTGCCAGCTACAGAAGATCCTCTCGCCAAGGATATTGAAGAAACAGAGACACAAAAGGCAGACATGATGACACTCATCATAGAGCAGAGTGCAGAATTGAAGCAAATGGAGATAGAGATGGAAAAGATGATTAAAGAAAAGGAGCAAGCTGCCAAAATGACTGTTGTCCCTTTGGAAGACTCCCTATCACAACGATTCCTATAGTCACATCTTTTTCAACAAACACAGGGGATGTTGCAGATCAGTTGGCTAATGCAATACATAACATGTCTCTCGAGACTGAAGAGATCAAAAGATTGCAGACTCAAGTCAATCTTCTACAAGATCATCAAACAAAGACTGAGACTTTTCATGCAGCAGAGCTATAGAGAGCTCAAAATCAAATAGAGGTATGGAAGAAGTCAGCAACTGAGTCCTTTATTGGTTACACACTGGCCCATGTTAAAGAAATCACATGGAACAATATCATTGAAGAAATAGATGAAATATGGTCATGTATCCAGATTATATTCTAGCAGAAGGAATTGATGGAGAAAGATAAACAAACCATCTCCACTATCAATGCTGAATTAGGAGAAATGCCTGCTACAACCAACAACGTCATAAAGTTCGTCAATTCCAAAAACAAATATGAGTTGAATGATCTAGGAGTAGATGACAGAACATAAACCATCTTAGAAGTAAAGAAAGTTCTAACAAAGAAGAACTTGGTTGTATAGCTGACAGAGAAATGTCACTTTGGGGGTAGCAGTTAACAGGTTTTTCACTAGAATAGATGCATTGAAAAAGAAAGTTTTTCCTTCTCTATTTGTGATAAATGATAAATTGATGACCACGGAAGATTACAAGAAGCTTCAAGACATTGCAAAAGATACAACGAAGTCTTCCCACATCAAAGGTTCCATCGCAGGGAGAGATTTTTACGAAACTATCAGCAACATAAGTTTTATCCAACACGAGATAAAACACATTTTTGCAGTAAAACCCATTGTTGCTCGGTATACTGAGGTAGATGAGATCTACATTAAGGTAACAAAGATTGTTATTCCATATGAAGAGCGGTGGAATTAGAAACTATTCCAGATTGCTATTACATTGTTTTAAAGATCTCCAAAGCAACTAGAAACTCATAATTTCATTGCATGAATTATGGCCATGAAATCTCAACAAATCAATTTGAGAATAAAATCAAATATGTTTTGAAAGATTTTTTAGGATAAAAAATGAGTCCAAATATGTTCACAATGATCTTCTTGCTGCAAATTTGCTTAAAAAAAAACTCTTTCTGGTCTCCTTGTTGACTGTGCATTAAATGACAATTTGAAAAACCGTATATCCACATAATTTGTAAAATAAGGCTTCAACGATCTTTGAAAATATCTCAAATGGGAATGAATTTGAGAAAAATTCTCGTAGAGAACCTAATTGGGCCCACGCTAAACAAAACCTGTGTTTTCTTTTGCTTGGAAAACGTGTTTGAAATTGACTGATCAAAATTGTTACGTTTTTCCCTTGGTTTGACGCTGGAGGTCCACATGTGCAAGATGGGTGGAATTTGACCTACATAAATCCATATTGGAACCTTTAGAAACAATGTTCATGTGCAGGATTTCCTTCTAGAGTGGTGTTACTACCTCAACCATGAAGATAGCTATGGAAACTTGATAGAGTTGCAAAAAATTGCACTCACAAAACTATCAATACTAAAACAAAACAAAGTTTTTCTTAATCTATTAGAAATAAATGAAAACTAAGTTAATTAACCACTTAGACATATAGAGACACATCAGGAAGAATTATAATGAAAATGGTGGCAAGTGAGTGAAATGGTATAATAAATGGTTAGAAGTAATCACTTAATGAATAACAAAAACAAGTGAAACTGATAACAAATCAGTAACCCAACACCAAGTTCGGTGCTCTCCATTCGACAATGGCTACCAAGCTTTCCCTGGCGGGGCAGAGCAGTTAGGGCCCATCGCTTAGTCTGCGAGATTAAGTGATTCGGGTTGCAGGATTCTATTATAAACTATTAAAAAATGTATTAATCACACAAAAGTGTTTTAGGCAACCAGCATGGTTAAACGACAAACTTTTACCTTAAAATTCTTTGTACACCTGGAAATCATAGAAATTGCTGGTTCATATGACAATTTGACAATTGTGCATCATAATAACTCCAATTTTGCTATGAATTTGCACATTAGCAATCACAGAGGCCTGCAAAATTTGAAGTGTAACGTCCCCTAGAAATCAAAGATTAAATATCAACTTCCCATTAAAATTTTGAAAATATAGATACATTTGCAATCAGATGCAACGCTATGCAGTATTTTCACTTCAAATTTCGTCGCAAACTGTTCCAAAGAATTTTTTAAATCTCGCAAAACCAGGCATTTCTGATTTATTTTCCATTGAAAGTTCAGAATATGAATTTCTTTAGCATCAAATCTAATGCTACGGAATATTTCTGGGCTCAAATTTCATCATATGTAATGGTTTTGAACTAAGCTAGTTCGAAATTAAAGAATACTTAAATTGCACAAGTCTGGCCATTCTGACCTATTTTTCACTTAGGTTTAAAGATATATAGGCTTTTTCACCATCAAATGCAAAGCTATGTACTGTTTTCACCTCAAATTTCACAAAATGCGCTTGACAAAACTTTAACAGTTGCATAAATGGATTCACATCCTCGACGATTTTTGGACGTTTTGATTATGTAATCTCTATAATTGGAATTTAGGACTTTTTGATTATTATGTAATCTCTATAATTTGGAATTCGTAACAAACCAAATTTGTAATTCAAAATTTCCCATTCAATTTTAAACAAAATTGGCTAGAAAAGATACCTGAAAAAGATAAAAATAAGAACGTTTAAATTACGCTCAGTTTTCACCCAAATTGTCCGAAATATACTTTTAAATGAACAGCTCTGAACAGTTCAAATCAACACCATTTTCAGCCAGCAAATGCAGGGGATGCAAAGTTAGAGACAAGACCCACGCGAATGCAGAGCAAAGTGGATACAAAAATTCGGATTTGAACACATTGAGAAGAAGAAATTAACACAAGACTCCCGAGGATTAGATTACGAACCAGTTTCATATAAGCCCAAAATAAAAATACATTGTAATTATGTTATAATTTATAATCCTGGAGTTGAAATTTTGCAGTATTCAAAAACAAAAATTGTTGCCCACAAGTTAAATTCACTGCCCTTGTTAAGTGTGCAAAACTATTGAGGTTGAGAAAGATATCTTTGCCAAGAAGAACAATAGGTGCTCATAGCTCAAAAGTGCAACTATGCTTGCAAAGTTTTGTCCATAGTATAATAAATAGCAGGCACAATTACAACCTTTACCGCCATAGAAAATTCCAGGCATAGAAATTCTCAAGACGAAAATCAATACCCCTCAAAGATATAAGCCAAGGAGAATCAATTGCCATTTATTTCAATTCAAAATCTGATAAGCAAGCTTTGCATTTCACAGGATTTCAACTCCAACTGGGACTGTAAGGTAATGTAGGAGAACATATTTCCCCTCTTCATATGTAAAGAACAAACTCCATTGATCTTGCAGGGCTTCAAATCTGAGGAATAGAGTCAGACAAGTGAGCCGATGATTTGAACACCAGTCCATACTTTGATCCGTAATGATTTAGTTTCTGCATCACTGAATTGGTATTGAAAGAAACCCCAATCTATGTTAGCATTGTAGAGATAAGCCTATCTGATCATTCATTGTGCTCGCAAGTGATGTGCAGTTGCGGGAGAAGACGAAGAGGAAACGACGGAGTGATTGAAGATTTAGTGGGTTTTAACAGTGATCTGATGAAGTGGGCAAGAGAAGAGGCAATGGCTGCCTTCACCTGCCCTCTTCTGGGAGGATTTAGTGGGTCTTAACAGTGATCTGATGGAGTGGGCTAAGGGAAGAAGCAACGGCTGCCTTCACCTGCCCTCTTTTGGTAATGTTCCCGATCGAATGAGAAGTGGTAGCAGTAGGCATATTGGTATTTTTGTTTATGGACTTAGTTCAACGAATAAAGCGGGAAAGTACGGGAGCTACAGCCAGTGAATGCTTCAGAGAATGAATGGGGGGAGTGCAGAAGCAAGTGACAAAGCGGTTACAGAAAGGAAAGGATGACGAGTATTTAAGCTTTACATTTCCATATCTAAATGTGGTCTCGCAGTGCAATGTGAATCGAAATTCCTCACTTGCAGTCAAACTGTGCAAAGTACTGTGCAAAGTTTAATGAGGCAGAGGAATTGGCATTGTTCGGACTGTTAAAAGTGGCTGGAATTTGGGTAAAAAAATTTAAAAAATCTTGTAGAGATAGTGTTTGAATCGTGTTTTTTTTTTGGAAATGAATTCAACAATATAAAAACTTCTAAGACACCTAAAATTTTAAAGTTTAACCACTATAATAAAATCCCTACCAAATTTTCTCTAAATATTGCCAAAATTTCCATAACTTTCTCAACAAATCTTCTACCTCATTAGAATACGCGGTTGAGTACTCAGAGGGCAGGCCAACCCACAAATTGACTAATAGCGACTTGAGTGGATTAATATTTTACAGTAAATAAAGATGCTATGCAAGGGCTAGATTTGACGGTGCAGAAAAATTTTGTAACTAACGGTTTTATTTTTAAATTGTTTTTTATATGATTAATTTTTCTTATATGAAAATAGTGAATGTAGATAATTAAATTAGACAATAAAATTTAACTTAATAAAAATTGAAATACATCTGCCATGTTGTTATTCAAGTAATTTTAATGCTAATTCAATTAAAAAACAATATTTGTGAAATAAGTTTCAAAACAAAAAATTATAATGTGTACCAGTTATGTAAATGTTCAAAAAATAAAATTTATAATGATTAATGACTATTTATAATGATTAATGTCTTGCAAATTGTAATAACATTTGCAAACAATGAGTTCACCTATTATAATGTGCACCAGTTATGTAAATGTTCAAAAAAATAAAATTTATAATGATTAATGACTTGCAAATTGTAATAATATTTGCAAACAATGAGTTCACCTATAATCTACCCATAACACATTCAGAATATTAAGCTCCAATTTTCTTATTTTTTCACCAGTTATGTAAATGTTCAAAAAAATAAATTTATAATGATTAATGACTTGCAAATTGTAATAACATTGGCAAACAATGAGTTCACCTATAATCTACCCATAACACATTCAGAATATTAAGCTCCAATTTTCTTATTTTTTCAAATTTTGGTGAAAAGTCATTTTTTCATATTTGGTACAAGCTATTGGATCACTTATGCCTGTTCTTCCCACATGCAAATATGCTATTATAGATATGGCATGTATTTGTGAGAAAAGACTATAAAAAAACACCAAATATTATGGCATCTACAACATAATTTTCCAAGAAAAAACATTTTCCCCAAGCAAATAATTAGACTTCTTTGTCAAAAATTAAACATCCAAACATAACAAAATGAAATCATATACACATCTAAACGTAAAAAATTTAAACTTTATTTCTACCATTTATTCAAAAAATTATATAACAAAATGAAAATTATGATGTGATAAATATATATATATATATATATATATATATATTAGAATTCCTATGATAATAATAGTAAAAAAAAATTGAAGTTGTAAAATGGTTGAACTTCTCTTTCAAATATTAATTCAAGTTGGGAAATTTTCATACACTGACAAATTGTGCGGAAAAATATTTTCCCGAGAAATACATTATAATCCTAAAGGAAATCCAAAAAAAATATATGAAAAAAACCCAGAGGAAAACCTGGACAGGGGAAATTTCATATAAAAACCCAGAGGAAAACCTGGACAGGGGAAATTTCATGTAGGAACTGGTCCTTGGGAGCGACAATGCCCTCGGCCTGAAATGGTCATCATTTTGTTTTTCGACTCCGACTCAACATCCACTATTCTTCGGTTGGCTCAAAAGTGACGATGAAGTGGTTGTATATTAGAGCACGAGGAAGTTGAAGAAATATTGTTCCTCGCAGAGGGATTTACACAGCGTGCCCCGCAAATCTCTCCCGTAGACATCCATGCATCCAAATCAATCGCATATTATTTAAGAATTTCCATGTACTCATTAAAATAATGAAATTACCTTTTTATCATACTTATGGGAGGCCGTTTTATTTATTAATGAAATTACCTTTTATCATACTTATGGGAGGCCGTTTTATTTATTGATGAATATTATATTAAGATAAGTGGTACATTTGTGTTAATTTTTTATTATAAATTATTGTATTAAGATGTATTTTACAATTTAATAGGAGAGATATTGTTAGTGTTTATGAATAAGATAAAATTTTTAAATATCATTTCAATATAGGAAATATTGTGTGTCTATCAAAAAAATTATTAAATAAAAATTTAATAATAACAAAACATAAATATCGTCTTAAAAATAAAATAATAAAAAATAAAAATTGATAAATAGATTCAAATTCAATTCGTTTGAATGTCATTTTTTTTCTATTAATACAATTAAAAACGATATTTTTTTTTGATAAAATCACAATATGTTTATCAAATTAAAATATTTATTTTAAATGATAATGATGTATTTTTGTACCTTGATATTTCAAAACATATATATAACCACCAAAATTTTCTATTTAAATTTAATTAACAAGTATATAAAAATTCAATATTTACAATAAGTTTTTTCGCCATATATGACTTGGGAAGAGCTTTTTAAGACTTATAGGTTTAGATTAATTTTAAGTCAAATAAGCTCCAAGAGTCATTGGACTTAGGGCCTTCCAACTATGATAAGTTCATGTGCTTTCAAAATGAAATCCTGGAAGCACTAGAGTGGGAGGAAAAAGTTACAGGTGTTGTCTATCTAGGCCACAATAATGTTTGGAAGTCAAAAGTTATTGTTGTCGAAAAAAATAAATTCACTATCTAATTGTTTTGAATTATTTTTTAATGGTGGAAATGGATTCAGCACTATCAAAAACCCTGGAGCACCTAAAACCCTAAAGTTTGATTTCTAACCATTTCTACTAAATTTTCTTAAAATCCTGCCAAATTTTTCATTATTTTCCGCATAAAATTAGGATCTCGTTAAACTGTATACTAAGATAGCGGATTCAAAAAAGTTATCCGAACATTATTTAGGTGTTAAAGAGCACTGGTTCTTGGATCATGATTTCAGTCAGACTAAAGTTTTAATCATTCAAGATTCTAATATCATCGTGAACCTGGACCCTAAAAGTTCTCCACAAAACGCTGGAAGCGGTATTTCTGTTGGTATTTGCAAAACATAAGAGTCGAAGATACTTTTAAGATTTAGAATACGTGGTTCTATTCCGACTTTGATTATTAATAGCCGCTTTTAATGAACTTAGTCGTACTTCTGTTGTGCTATTGAATTTTCAGAGAACAGCGATGAATTCAAATGTGCGAATCCTTTCATGAAGGTATATTTAACCAGGTACAAGTCAATATTTCGGACCAAAATTCGGATCTGAACACCCTGAGAAGAAGAAATTAACACAAGACCCCAAGGCTGTGAAACCCCCACGGATTAGATTACCGAACCTGTTTCATATAAACGAAGGCCCAAAATAAAATACATCGTAATTTTGTTACAATTTATAATCCTCGAATTGAAAAGTTGCAGTCATTTAAACAAAAATTGTTTCCCACAAATTAAAACCACTATCCTTTTTAAGTGTGCAAAACTCTTTCAGAGGAGAAAAAATTATTTGCCAAGAAGAACCATAAGTGGTCACACCTTAAAAGTGCAACTATGCTTTCAAAATTTTGTCCATAGTATAAAAAATAGCAGCAGGCACGGTTACAAACTCTACCACCATAAAAAAAAATTCCACGCACGGAAACTCTCAAGTCGAAAATCAAGTGCCAGATATTTCAACTCAAAATCTCTGATAAACGAGCTTTGCATTTCACAGCTTTTCAACTCCAACTGGGACTGTAAGGTACCGTAGGAGAAAATATTTCCACAAGACCAAACTCCATTGATGTTGCAGGGCTTCAAATCTGAGGAATAGAATCAGACAAGTAAGCCGATGATTTGAACACCAGCTCTGAGGATCCCATACTTTGATCCGTAATTATTTAGTTTCTGCGTCACTAAATTGGTATTGAAAGAAACCCCAATCCATGTTAGTATTGTAGAGATGAGCCTATCTGATCTGCAAGATCATTCATTGTGCTCGCAAGTGACGTGCAGTTGCGAGAGAAGACGAAGACGAAAAGACGAAGTGATTGAAGATTTAGTGGGTCTTAACAGCGATCTGATGGAGTGGGCAACGGAAGAGGCAATGGCTGCCTTCACCTGCCCTCTTTTGGGGAGGTTCCTCCTCGAATGAGAAGTGGTAGTAGTAGGCATCTTGAGATTTATGTTGAAGGACTGAATTCAATGAATAAAGTGTTAAAGGAGGGGAGCTACAGCCAGTGAAGCAGAATGAAGGGAGGGAGTGCAGAAGCAAGTGAGAGAGCGGGTACAGAAAGGAAAGGATGACGAGTATTTAAGCTTTTTACATTTCCATATCTCAATGTCATCTCTTCGGGGCAATGTGAATCGAAATTCCTCACATGCAGTTAAACAGTGTGCAAAATGTGTTGTTAATTGGGAGGGCGCGCCAACCCACGAATTGACTAATAACGAACCGAGTTGACTAACAATGGCGTGGAAGTAGGAAATAGTTGGCATGACATGGACGCCTCGGTTTCCATTAAAAACCGGAAAAAATTTCAATTAAGAATAACGCTTTATTATTTTATGGGAATATATTAGGTGGGAAAATTTATTATAATTTGGTTGTCAAATTAGCAGTGAGAACAATTATTTCTGGAAGTTAATTGGAAATGCAGATTGGCTCATCACCATTATTCAAAGAAAACCAGGCCAACTGGAATAACCTACTTGTGGTCCAGGTCCGAGAAAAACCAGCCCTTAGCCAAACAGAAAGAATTTTAGGGCATACTCCAAGCCTAAGAAATAAAAATGCTATCCAAATAGTAAATCTTTTTTTTCCTTTTCTTTTTCATTTAATAAAAATTTGTTAAAATTACAAATTTGAATTATGAATTCTTTATAATTTTAATGTTTTGGATTTTTTTTAAAATACAAATTTGTTAAAATTACACATTTGAATTGTGGATTTTTTATAATTTTAATGTTTTGAAATTTTTTTAAAAAATTAAATCTCTATATAGTCAAAAACTTATTTTATAAAATAAAAATGAAAAATCACTAAAAATATTTCAAACGATTCCAATTAAAAACTTCAAAACATAAGCTAGTTAGTTAGACACTGCCATTTTTTAAATATTTCAACTATTAAAATAAATAATAAGATACATGATTAAAAGCCATTGGAAATGCAATTGGGAAATTTTACGGTGCCCAAAAACAGAGAAATATGCCAGAACCACTTATGCACGTATCTGTGTGGAAATAGACTTTAGCGTCGGATTCCAGTTGAAATAAACCTACCAGTAAAGACTATGTGTGGAACCAGAATGAAAGTGTCCTCTTCAAATGTCGATCCTGCTTTGAGAGAGGCCATCTAGCCAAAAATTGCCCAAAATCCTCGGAGAAAAATTCTGCTAGAAAGAATGACCACAGATCTACATGGTGGGAAAGAGCACAAAAAAAACATTACACTATCATCAAGGAAGGATACTATCCAGAAAACTCTAAATCGCAAGAAATCAGGCAAGAAAGAAACAACTCTCAAGACACGCAAGAGGATAGCCCTGCCCAATAACGAAAAAGTGAACTCAACAACCCCTCAAACATCAACAATTATGAGGATTTGAATACCTCAGAAAATAAATCTTCATTTAACAGCGAAGTAGATCTCCCAGGCCAGACTTCTTCTCCGACTATCTTCAAAAAGACAAATACAACAAATCACAAAGCTAAGACACCAATGTCCCCAAAACCAGAAGAGATGAAGGAGATGCAAGATAAAGGAAGTTGGAAGATTGTAGAGAAAAAACAGAAAGCTACAATACCAATCTCGCCAAGAAAGACAAGAAACCAGACAACTAAGAACTAAGAAAATTATAAGTTCGATAGGCCAAACCAGACAATTAAGAACTAAAAAAATTATAAGTTCGATATACCAATTTGCTTTTAGTGAACGTTAACCACCACCACCATAATCATTAAACCTGTATAATAAAAATAAAATAAAATTTCATTAATCTCATATTTTATCCATAAACATTTAAGTCCGTCAAATTAGTCAAATTATATAGACATTGTAGTCCGTTATTTAAGTCCATGACAATTATACTCAAATTAAACTACCCAAACTTATAATATGATTAGATTTTGTTGCACTTACGTTTCAAATCAAATATACCTTTGCAGAAAAAGTATCTTTACAAAACAGATCAACCATTATACTATACTTCGTAAAGGTAAAACATTTTAATTTAAAAAAAAAAAAAACATGACAATTTAATATATATGGTATCAAACAACTTATTATCATTATTTATTGACATTGCACTTATGATTATTACAACCGTTGTCGAGGAGGTTTAAAAATATGGAGGACTTGAATCATAGCGCACGAGGAAGTAGAAGAAAAAATGTTCTGTGCAGCGTGTCGTCCGCAGATGTCTCTCGTAGGCTTTAAGCATCCAAATCAATCGCGCGTTATTTAAGAATTTTCATATATTTTTTAAAATAATGTATTTCATTATATCTTAACCTTTGCAAAATGGTTTAATAATCTAATTTTAAAATAATGATAGGACCAACTAAAATATCAAATTGGTATTTTAATATTCTTATAGGTGGGACCTGGAACTTTTAATAATTTAATTTTAAAATGATATTTAAAGTAGATAACTAAATTAATATATGAGATATTTATTTAAAGTAGATAACTAAATTAATATATGAGATATTTTTGTTTGTGGATAAGAGATTTATTAATAATTTAATTTTAAAGTAACAATCCAGTTAAATGATTAAATTGGTGTTTCAGATATTTTTGTTTATGAGATAACAAATTTTTTAATAATTTAATTTTAAAGGAACTAAATTGGTGTATGAGACATTCTTGTTTGTGGAATAAAGGACCCCACTTCAACACATCAATTTGACTACTTATCCTTCTAGATTTGAACATGTAACCTCTTAACAAGGAAACACATGTAGTTAATCATTAGGTCCACTCAAGTTGTACATATACCATCTACAAAGACATTCATACGCTACCTCGTTTGGATTTAAACTTGTTACCACACCATGAAAGAATACAAATATATGAAATTAATATTAAAATATAGTAGTTATGACAGATATTCAAATATTTTATTTAAGGTTTATATTGCCATATTTTTAAAAAGTTAAAGAATTACACATTTTCCTAGTTCTCAAAATAAAAATATAAGTTATTTATAACTTTCACTTATTTTATCTCTCTATATAAAATTGATATAAAATTATGTCACATAATATACACATTTAAATATTCTATTTATCATTAAGAGTGACATCCGTTTCCTCGTAGTCTAACGAGGTGGAGGAGTTGCTTGGAAAGTTATGGAAATTCTAGTTATATTTGGAGAAAATCTGGCAAGGATTTTTGTAAATCCAAGTTATAGTTGTTAAACTTCAAAATTTTAGGTGTCCTAGATGTTTTTGATGGTGCTAAATCTATTTCCACCATCAAAAACACCATTCAAACACTGGCTCTACAAGATTTTTTGAAAATTTTTGACCTGAATTCTAACCACTTTTAACTGTCCAGGCAATTCCTTGGCCTTGTTATATGACTCCATTTGTTTTTTTTTATTAATATTTTTTTAAAACTATTATAGGTTAATTTTATGTTAAGCATGAAATGAATTACATATCTCCTTTATATTAGAAATGTTTTAAAAGGATTTTAATTAAAACTAACTAAATATGTATAAATATTTTTTGTTTTTTAAATATAGTTAACATTGTTGTTGTATTTACTGTGTTTATTTAAAAATATGTATTCTATAACATATAACATTCATATAACATATTCGTGTATTTAAGAAATATTCATATAACATATTTATGTATGAAATGTAATTATTATCTTCCCTATCCATACTTGCTACTCAGATAGTCTCTTTTTGCTATAAGTATTTACTTATCTGTTGATCCTTGCTTTTGTAAAGACTGTTTTTGCTATGTTTTTGATATGATCTTGTTCTGATCTCCACAGGGAGGTCCTATATCTGTAAGTTTTTGGGTTTCATATGCTCGCAAGGACGCTAGTTTTGGCCCTTGCTGTCTCTTATATGTACTCTTTATATTGACTCAATATAATACTATGAAGATTTTTCTCTCCGAAAAAAAAGAAATGTAATTATATTTTTTTGCTTTTAAATTTAATTTAAAAAATGTCATATGCATGAGCATTAGATTTGGTTTCATTAGATTTTCATTTAGATATGGCATTTCACTGTTATTTCTTCTTTTTGTTTTATTATATATTTTTCTTCATTGCTATTTTAAATGTACACATGTTTAACTCATTTATTAATTTTTTTTTATAGTTAAGAACAACAATAATAATAATTCGAAATAAAATTATAATTTGGTTAATGTGTATGATTTTATGATTTTCTAAATTTTGATAATGCTATATGTATCATGGGGTAAATGTTTTGATGTCTAATATGGATAAATGATTAAATTGAACAAGGAAGGAATTAAACATCTCCCTCATATTGGACCATAAAATTTTCTCTATATATGGAGAGGCTTAAAATCAAAGAAAATAATGAATCAGATTGTTAAATAGAATGACTTAGGATAAAAAAATAGCAAATTACATTGTCCCTTGATTTTATGTAACAATTATAATAAAATTATTTCACTTTTGAACAAATCATTTTTCCATCTAACATATAAACTAACATAATCTAAATACAAACTTAAAAAATAAAATAAAATAGGTTATCTAAATCTAGTTTTCAAACTATGTTAATAAATTTTTAATTTAAAAGATTGATTACACTTGCTATCAAAACCAATATTAACCTTTTATTATATGTTTTTTTTTTTTTGGTCAAAGTAAAGAGACATTTGAAAGGCTCTGCGGTTTCCTTTATTATTATACTTCTGACAATTATAAAAACGGCTTCGTCGATTTAGTTATGCTGCATTGGATTTACTCCATTTGTGTTGATTATCTATAAGTTTGTGTATTTAGTAAAAATATTTAAATTCTATAGTAATGATAATGATAATTATAGTTAAAGTTTATTAAGTATAGTCTATCACGTTCATTTAATTTGTAATTATTTATATATAAAATTTATGTATTTATTAAAAATATAATGGCCAGATTTTATATCAGTTAAATTTATTTGTTTTTTAAATGGTAAAAATAATTAAGTTGGTTATTTATTATTATTATTATTGTTTTGTTTTTATTTTTTTATTTTCTACTTTATTGTCTTGTGATAACCTCTAAATAATACATCTTAGTATCCCATCCATACAACCTAACATCAAAGTTAGGAAATCACTATAATAACTATAATTTATGTAATGTAGGTTTAGTTGCGTGCAATGTTCCACCTCCACCTTGATGCTTTTCCTTGTGCCAATGTTGCCACAAGGACCTAGCTACTTCATGTATTTCATGAGCTACTTTTCCATAAATTGCATTTTAAAGATGCTTTTAAACTTGCAATTGCTTTAGATATGAAAAGATAATATAATTGATATGCACCACCTACACCTAGGTGCTTCTCGCTATTCCACAATAATCCACCTAGATGCTTCTCCTTATGCCATAGGGACTTCAATGCATGTTTTGCTCAATGTGTTGCTTCCTTATTAATTGCACCATGAACACGATTTCTAACTCATTATATTTGGAATGATATTACCTCTACTAGTGGATCCACAAGAACATGCACTTATAGTACAGCAAATGCTAGGGAAATGAGTTATGTCTCTTAGATGAGAACTGCACCCAATGGGTCAACTACTTAATCTGCGTGTAATCTTGGAATTGTACCTCTAGCCAAAAAAAAATGTTTAGACCTACACTTGCTACCTTCTCTCTTGCAGTTAAGTCTTATCAGCATTGCTAACTCCAACCAAGGCCATCAAGATGCTACATTTGAAATCCCCACTCACATCTCTCAACAACTATTGTTGATCATCTAGTAACCATTGTTCCTTTAGTTCCTATAAAAGGAAAAATAGTTAATACACTTAAATCATTATGATAAATATGCACACAACCAATTTTAGCCTCTTAATTTTATTTAGCCTGTTTATTTTTTTGTCACATACAAAAAGCATGTAGATGTTAATAACTAATATTTTTGAAGCAAATGGTAAATAAATTGAAGTGAAGAATCTTTCCCTCCTTAAAAGCTCAACAAGAATCTTCAAAATTGATGGAGAAAAATGTAAATTTCTAAACGTGTTTTCATGTTAAAAAGATATATACCATAACCATGCCTTATATATAAGGCATAAGCATGCCCTGCCATAAGCATGCCATAGAATGAAAAATGGCAATTTCAATATGTTTAAGTCATTTAAAACACTTGGTTTCAACTCTTTAAGTGTGGCCAAAGAAATATAGTCTTTTTAACAACTATCTCTTTGTGATGTAAATCATTTTTACTAATGTATAATGTTGTTTTTTGAGATATAAATCATTTATTCTATGTCCATTATATTTACTTTATTGTATTTACTTTATTGGATGTTTGCAAAATTTACATAAGAATAACTTATTAGAGCCAATAATAATATTGGTTTAGTATATTGTCTCGCATAGATTAATTTTTTATAATTAGAGTCCAGCTTTTCAACAAAATCCAACAACATAATTATGAAAACAAAATTTCCATAAAAATATCTATTAATTATATCTATTAATTATGTTGTAAACAAAATAAAGGCACTAAGACACAAAATCCAACAACATAATTATGAAAACAAAATTTCCATAAAAATATCTATTAATTATGTTGTAAACAAAATAAAGGCACTAAGGCATTTGGTCTGCTGATCAACTTTTTATTATTATTTCCATGTCTTCAAATATATCACAAGTATAGGTGTGTCTTTTAGAGAGATTTGGTTTTTAAATGAATGTGTTTTAAACAAGTAAACAAACACATTAAATCAAATAAACAAACAACAATTTAACACACACTTAATTGCGTAATATTTACTTCAATTCTTTTGCTTTCTTACCACCGATATAAATATATAAATTTCAAATCAAAATTTAGAAATTCAAAACTAACCCAAAAAAACCCTGAGTGCAAAATATCCCAAATACTAATAAAAATATTTCAAAAGTATAATAAATAACTGACATGCAAAATTTACTAATTTAATATTATTATTTTTTTAAGTACTAATATCAATATTACTCTAATAAAAATTATTATTAAAAATATATATATTATATATATTATATATATATATATATAATATATATATAAATAATAAATATTAATTACTGGGGAATTTCATAAAATATTTTATAAAACCATTGATATTCGAGAGAAAAACTTCACCACACATGGACGATACATGGAAGAAACACGATCACACTTCAAAGTAAATAAACAAACTAATCTAATCTTTTTTTATTTATTAAATAAAACAGTTATGAATTTTATTTATTTGTTAAAAGTAGAGAGGGTCTTTGCCGTAGCAACCCTGCATACATGGCTGTAATCCTTCTTATGCTGCCTTTGAAATATGGCAATTTCACAAATTTTGGAAAATACTTTCCCCATTTACAATTAAGATCCCTTTCATGAGAGTGCTACCTAAGTTTGCCAACCGATCTGCTTCCTTGTTGGAATTTCTAAGAATGTGATAAAGTTTGTACGAGTTAAAGCCCAGCAGGACTCTCTTTAGTCTGTCCATGATTTTGTTGAGTCCAGTATTCTTGAAATATTCCTCCTTAATTAGTTTTTTAATTAAAATTTCTGAGTCTCCAAAGACTTGGATATCTTTGACTCCTTTCTCTCTGACAATGGGCAAGCCTTAAGCAGCCCAAGAATCTTCGCTTGATTGTTTGTTTTCTCACCAAGGCCCCAGGCAAAAGAATCAATGAAGGTCCCTTCCGAAGAGTAGGTGATCCCACCAACACCTACGGCTCCGGGATTCCCTTTGGACACCCCATCAAAGAAAATGGTAGTTAGATTTTGGGCCCTCCACCAGCTTTGAAAGATGTCATCTGTCTCTCTTTTTCTCCAGTTCGGGTTTGCTTTCAAGGGTGTAATGCAGTACTTTCGGGGATGTGGCTCCAGGGCCAGCCACCTCTTTTCTTTTGGCCTGAGCAAGGGGTCTTCTTTGAAATATTGCTGCTAAGCCGCTTGCCGCTTCCAAGAGAAGGGCCTTAGCTTTTGCAGCAACTTGGGTTGAAGAGTGCTGCGTATCATTGAATATCTACTGATTTCAAGTTAACCACAGCTGCCAGCATACAGATTTGGGCAGCGCTATCCAACCTTTGCGCCAAAAGGACTTGGGAGGGATACTTCGGGGGTAGCTGGCACTCCATGTCGCAAAAAGGTTCGGAACAGTGATTTGCTGAGGGATAGAGATCTGAAGATCATGGAGTAGAAGCCCCCATACCTCCTTGGCAAAAGGGCAGTCCAGAAACAGGTGCTGGGCAGTTTCTAGATTACTTCTGCAGAGCGCACATCTATGAGGCCCTTCGATCTTCCTCTTTGCCAGATTGTCTCCTATCAATAGCTTATTGTGTGCCAAGGTCCAGGAAAAAAAAAATAAAAAAAAATAAAATTTACTTTTGGGAGAGCTAACGGCTCCCAGACCTGTTTCCAAAAGGCCGGAGTATGGTTGTTGTTCCTAGATCCCTGAAGAGTCCTGTATCCCTCTGCTGATGTGTAAACTCTAGTCTGGCCCCATCCCCATCGGTCTTTCTTGAATATGTTGACATGTGTGGCATCTTCGAGCAGGTCCTCAAGTAGTATCGATTGGTCTCTTAGGCGCTCGAGAACTCCATGGAAATCCCATCTTTTCCAGTCTCCACGGTTGTCCCAAATTGCCAGATCATAAACTCTGTTTACTCCAGCTCGTTCAACCCAATTTCTAAGATCATTCATATCCTCTCTTTCTGCCAGTGGTTCACTTCCCATTATTCGATCTTTCCACAGGTGGGTGCACTCCATTTCCGGGAATTCTGTACATGATTTTTTTGAAGAAATCGCTGCTTTTACAACAGAGCCTCCATACCTGCGAACAAGATGCTGAAGTCTGCAGCTGCATTTTGCTAAGAGCATCGTTATCTTTATATTTTGACTGTAAAATTATGCTGACGGGATGGGTGGGATCGTGGATAATTTTCCACAAGAGTTTGTCGCCCAACGCCATGTTGACAAGGGAGGGGTCCCGAATTTGAAGTCCGCCCTCATCAATCGGCCTCTTAACTGTGTCCCAATTAACTAAATGCATCTTTTTATCATTGCCTTTCCCGCCTTGCCACAGGAAATTCCTAAGAAGGGTAGCAATCTGATCCATAACATGTCTGGGGGCTAGATGAAATGCTGCCTGATAAATGGGCAGAGCTGACAGCTGAGATTTTATTAGAATTGTTTTGCCGCCTTTTGTTAACCAGTATCCTCCCAAGGCAGCAATTTTAGATTTGATCTTGCTGATGATGTGTGTCCATAGGGACCTGTTGTTCACCCCTGAGGAAATGGGAAGACCAAGATATCTAAAACTATCCCATTGGGCTTGTCCTTTGAATCCGAGGATCTTCGATATATTGGTGATCTCTTGCTGATGAGTGTTCCAACTGTATATTTCGCTTTTGCTCTCATTGATAAGAGCACCAGTCACCCTGCAATAACTTCTCAGCACATTTTCGAAAGCTTTCGCTATTCTGGTGGAAACGCCTCCAACGAGCAGAGAATCGCCCGCGAAGAGGGCATGATTCAGGGGAGTTGCTACATTAGAAGGTTTGAGACCCGGGAGAGAGCCAACGGTTTTTTTAGCTGCTAGTTTTCTACTGAGAGAGTCCGCCATGAGTATATACAGGAAGGGAGAGAGTGGGCATCCCTGCCTGATACCTCTCTGAGCTTGAAAGAAGATGGTTGGACGACCGTTGATGAGGGGAGAAATCCACGGGGATTCAATGCATGATTTTATGAGTTGGACAAATTGATCAGATAAACCAAAAGAAAGCAGAACTTTGCATAGGAACAAGCGATTTACTCTATTGAATGCATTCGCCATATCGAGTTTGATCAACATACCTTTCTCCCCTCGCTGTTTTCTTGAGTGAATGGTCTCCTGAACTTGGATGACGTTGTCCATAATGTATTTGCCTTCCATGAATCCACCTTGAGTGCTGGAAATCAACTTTTTGAGCAGGGGCTTGAGTCGATTTGCTAGGAGTTTGGCTATGATTTTGTAAGATGTGTTACACAGCGAGATAGGCCTGAATCTTGCAAAGGTGTCAGGATTGGTTTCCTTGGGGATTAAAGCTAGATAAGTGGAATTGATTCCTCCTCCTATCTTGGCTTTTCTCATAAAACCTTTTATCATTTTGAGGAGATCAATTTTGATAACTTCCCAATAGGATTGATAAAAATGGATTGTGAATCCATCAGGCCCAGGGGCCTTATCGGCTTCCATTGACCAGATTACTTTGATAACTTCCTCATCTTTAATGGGTCTGCAAAGGGCTGTATTTTCATCTGAGCTAATAAGGAGGGGGATATTGGAGAGGAAGTCAGAGACTTCCTCTTCATTGCCTTGGTTTACATCCTGGTATAGATTCCTGTAGTGGGCTTCAGCAGCGCCTTTCACCTAGTCGAAGCCTTTGCAGTCTTGGCCCTCCATGGTTTTGATTTCCGCTATATGGTTCCAGGATAGTCTAGCTCTGTATTGTCTGTGGAAGTAAGTAGTGTTTCGTTCCCCTGCCTTTAACCATACACTTATGGAATTTAATCTCCAATATTCTTCTTTAGCTCGGAAGGATTGATAGGTGGATCGTTGTGCTTTTACTTCCTCGTCCAAAAGTTCTGTTGTAATATCTTTATCTTCCATTTCAGTTTGCATGGAATGCAGCCTCTGGACTGCCTCTTTTCTTTGATTGGTTGGATTGGGGTCTGGCTTTTTTATCCGTTCCTTTAGCGCGTATTTTGTGGTCTTCAGCTTTTGTTCCCAAATGTAGCTAGGGGAGCCTGTGATGGATTTAGCCCAGGCTGCTTTCACAGTCTCAATGAAGCCCACTTTCTCGATCCATAGAGGGCTGAAACGAAAGGGAATGGGGCCCAGATCTTCTTCATCTTCCACTAGAGACTGAATTGCTTTGTGGTCAGAGGTCAATTTGGGCAGGATTTTTGTAGTGACGGTCTTTTTATTCATCAGAAGGGCGTTTTGGACCAGGAACCTGTCCAGACGGGTAGAGATATGATCCGGCCCAGCACGATTATTTGACCATGTAAACAGCCCATGGACTAGAGGGAAGTCTAAGAGGTCCCAATTCTGAACGAGCTCCTCCACAAAGGCCAGCATAGAGTCTCTGGAGTTGGAGCCTCCCCTCTTCTCTTTTGGCTTCAATACTATATTTAAGTCTCATTCTATGATAATATTATTTGGGGAATGCTGCTCTAGATAAGATGATAAAGAGTTCCAACATTCTCTTTTTTCTGCATAATTTACAGGAACATACAAATTGAAGAGAGAGACAGTCAACTTACTAACTTTGTGCGTCAATTCAGTGTAGATCCAGTGCTGTGTTTCTTGAGAATTATTGAGCTGGAAAGTGCAATCCAACCATAGAGTAGCTAGTCCTCCGGAAGTGCCCCTGGCGCTGACTGCCTTTCCTATATTTTTATTCCACTTTGACCTACTAATATCTAGAAGGAAATGCCCTTCGATCTTGGTCTCTTGGAGCATGAGGATTTCTGAGGGTTCTGCTTTAAGAAGATCCTTGACTACTTCTAGTTTGGCAGGGTTTCCCAGTCCTCTGCAATTCCAAGAGACAAGCTTCATTATTTACTTAGTGGAGGGGTGGGACCTCCCTTGGAAGGTCTCGACCTGGTATTTCGCCCGATGGACATTTCTATTGTGGCTTGGCTCCCTTGGGTTTTAAGTCTTTCGGCCTCTTCTTCTCTCATTTCTTTACGGGATTTCCTTCCAGCTCTTTTAGTAGGGCGCTCATAGACTTCATCCTCCGAAGATCCTGAGCTTTCTATTGCTTTTTTCCTTGTAACTTTTGCATATAAGGGGTTGGACGGACTGCCCTGTGTGACTTCAATCTGCTTTTCTTTCTCTCCTTCTTTGCATGGGGGAGTAGTTGCTACATGCACCAGATTTTCATGCTCTGAATCTGCTGGCTTGATCTGAGTGCTTGTTGTCCCTTGTTTAGTTGCTACATCTTCTTGGTTGGGCTTGGAACTGCTTGGCATCCCTGTCGTCTTTCCTTTGCTAGAGCCTTTTTTTGGGTGTGTTGTTTTCTGGACTAGAGTCCATTGGTCCTCTTTTTGTTTGTCTAGTTGCTCTTCTACCTTCTTCTTGCAATGGTTCGCGAAGTGTCCATGCTCGTGGCAATGTTTTCATTTGAACGGGAGCTATTCGTAGTCCAGTTCCTGGACATGCACACATCCTGCAACTGTAAGTTTGATTGCTTCCGATAACCCCTCCTCCAGATTGACTTCAACACATATTCGAGCACATGAATATTGATCTTTTCTTGCAGCTTTGTCGATATATTTGCCCAACGCATTGCCGATATTTTCAAGGTATTTTTGATTTCAGCAGTGAAGAGGCAGATGGGGGAGTCCCACCCATACCGGAACTGCAGAGGGGACATCCTGGGAAGGATCGAAGTCTGGGGGCCATTTATTCAGAGACAATCCCTGCGGTCCCATAAAGTATGGGCCATTTCTGAAGATTAGGCTTCTATTTTCCGAGCTTTCAAACACAAAGACAAAGAACCCTTTCCCAACGAAGTAGCTTTTAACGCCCTCTTTGATCAAGGGGCTCCAGTTTCTTTGTGTCCAATCTTCTACTGACTTTGGGGAAGGCCAGAGGCCCATTAACTGGTCGATGAGGCCTCTCTTTGCTAGATTCAATGCTGCTTTACACGTCTCTTCTTCAGAGAGGGCCACTGTGGGAATCGTATCCAACCTCTTGATAAACTCTTGCTAGACCACTGTTGGGGCTCTCTTCGGGCATGCTTCAACCAATGCGCGGAACGCCAATACCTCCGAAGGTGGAGAGGGCGAGCCCCCGTTAGTTTCCATGATCTCTGAGGGGCGCCGCAAGATTGAGCGCAGGGGCGCAACAGCCACAAGGACGCGGGATGAGCTCTTTGCAGTCAGCAGGAAAGAAATCAGACCCTCCGCGGTAGTCAGAGGGCCGAGGCGGCCAGCAGCCACAGGCGCAGGGGGAGGGCGTCAGCTAGGTCAGAGCCTCAGCGCGAGCGATCTAATCCGGCTCTGTCCAAACTAATCCAATCTTACTACATACTATTGGTCAGGAAAAAACACTTCGTTGTCCTATATCTCTATGTTCATAGAGATGTAACATTTACATTCCATACGTTCATAGACTTGTAACATTTACATTCCATACATTTAATAGTAAAAATAGTGCTATCCAATATTTATCATACTTTTGGAGGCTTTTGTATTTTGTATCTTTTGTTTCATTTACTCGATGAATATTCGGTTACAATAAATAATATATTGGGTTAATTTTTAATTATTAAAAATATATTTATAATTTAGTATGGAGAGATATTGTGGCGTTCATAGATAAATATAAATATCAATTTAATATGAGGAGATATTGTAGTATTAATAAAACAAACTATTAAATAAAAAATCAATAATAACAAAACATAATATCTACTCAATAAAATAAAATAAAATGATAAAATATATAAATAGATTCAATTCAATTTGTTTAAATGTAATTATTTTCTATTAATAAAATTACAAACAATTTTTTTATAGAGAAAATCACAATGTACATATCACATTAAAAGAAATTTAAATGATAATAATGCATTTTGTTCATGATATATATATCAAGATTTTTCTATTAAATTTAATTAACAAGTATTTAAAAGTTTCAATATTTACAAAATTTTTTCCCATATATTATATCTATCTATATCATCAATGTTATACATATTACATTAAAAAATTAAATTATAAAAATTATAAAATATGTCAAAGAAAAATGGCATGATATAGTATATATATATATTATATATATATATTATATATATATATATATATATATATAAATATATTATATATATATATATTTATATATATATATACCTAACTATATGTATTATGAGAGTTTTAGTAAAATTAAAAATAAGAATTATTTCTACATATATAGATGTGAAATTATATAAATATAAATAATATTGTTGGTAAATATCGATAGACATCAAAACACTTCATCGTATATAAGTTGCTAGAATTTAAAAAATCATAAGAATTATCTAAATCATAACTTTATTTATTACTTAAGATCACATAAGAGAAATTTTTGGTACAAGTGTGGTTGATCATCAAAAGGCTTAAATAGAGAGCAATGTAGAAACATAATTTCAAATAACTATTATATTTGAACAATAATATTTAAATTATGATATTAATCTATTAATATATTAAAAACAAATATTATTAAGTAACGGCTATATTAAATCGCTAGTTTTTGAAAAATAATAATATTAGTCTATTAAAAAATATTAATAAGTAACAACTATATTAAAGAGCTAGTTTATCTAAGTGAATTTTTTTTCATTTGTTTTAATAATTAGTTTATTTTTTGTATATTTGTTTTAATAGTTAGTTTATTTTTTGTATTTCTTTATTTCATAGGCTATATACTTTTCTATATAATTTTAGAATATGTTGTAGAACATCATGTGATTAGGTGGTTTAAAGGCATTTTGTTGAAGCAATAGTTCCTAATAAACATTTTATATAAGTAGAACATTTTTTATTATCCACAACTACACTGAATTTATGTGAAACTTTAGCTTTGAAAAAACTATATTTGTATATTGATTCTCAACGTATAGCAAAACCATTGCAAAACAAAATGGCCACTTCCTATTTTTTTTGTTTTTTTAATGGGATGCTATGAGGACAATTGATGACATAGGTTTTTTTCCATTCGATAATGGATACAAGGCCTTTGCCCAGTGGGAACTTCCCTTAAAATTCCAACCAAGGTGGTTAGTCCTATAGCTTAGGTTGCATCGTTTAATTATTTGGGTTGAAGGAATTTGTTATAAAATATTAGAGAAATTATTAATCACACAAAACAGTTTTAGGCAACCTAAACCTAATCCTAATCCCGTCATTAAACGACAAAATTCTTCCTTAAAACTCTTCGTAGACCTGGATAATTTGACAATTTCGCAATTCTGTATCATAATTACTCCAATTCTACAAATTTCCTGCCTATGCTTTCGCACGAAAGCAATCATAAAGGCCTGCAACACTCGGAGGCTAACTTCCTCCAGAGAACGAAGATTAAATATAAATCCTCTGCCCAGACCTATTTCTTCTGATATTTTGAGAATATAGACTCATTTAAAATCACATACTCCAGGTTACTCTTCCTGTTGGATACTTCGATGGTGCTTCTCAACAGGGCAGATGTGGTTGCAGGGCGGTAATCTGCATCACCCTTGGGGGTGGAATTCCATTTTTATTGGTCTAGCGGCAGGCGTACGAATACCAGGGTGGACTCGTGGAGAATATCAGTCAGTGGGGACTTCTGTATAGTGCAAGGAGGTTACAGATTGACAACATTTCCATCCCGGGGGATGTGAAATGTATCATTGAGTGGATAAACGGCAGGGCAAACATTGCCACCGAAACACGGAAAATTGGATGCTCCAAATAGGAATCTTAAAGAAGGCTTTTAATATTGTCGTTTTCAACCACATAGATAGGGAACTCAACACTGTGGCAGATGGATTATTGAAAAAAGGATTAATGGCGGCCCCTGGATCCATTCATTTCTCCCACCGGCGTAATGGTGTGCTACAGGAGGAGGGATTTCTTCCCATGCGAAAAATGGCTATCTGGGGATGAGGAATTTCTGTTGAATAGTCTGTGTGGTAGATGTTGCAGTCGAATGACTTTTATATTTCGGAGGAAAACTGGATCTATGTATATGCAGGTGTTTTTGTTTGTATTAGATCAAAAAGTAGATTCTAAACTTATGATTGGGACCTGTATTTGGAGGTTTTGATGCTTTTATACTCTTGAAGTAGATTATGCTTATGTACTGGTTTTTGTTTTTAATGAGAATCAAGCGTTTTTTCTTTCTAAGAAAAATAAAATAAAAATAAAGACTGACTCATGTAAAATCAAATGTAACGCTATGCACTGTTTCCACTTCAATTTCATGGAATGTACCAGTTTTGGCCCAAATTGTTCCAAATATTTATTTAAATCACACAAAACCAAGAACTTTGACCTGTTTTCCCCTAGAAGTTAAGAATATAGAATTCTTTGACATCAAATGTAATGCTAAGGAATGTTTTCGTTCTCAACTTTCATAAGATTTAACAGTTTTGCAAAAGATAGTTCGAAAGAAATACTTTAAATTGAGTAAGTGCAGCTACTGTGACCTATTTTTCGCGGAGATTTAAGGATATAGATTTCTTTAACATCAAATACAATGCCATGGATTTTTTTCGCCTCAAGTTCCACAAAATTGTACTAGTTTCCACCCAAATTGTTGGAAAGAATAATTTAAATTGCAGGGGGCTTGGCAATCTGAACAGCTCAAAACGGTTCAAATCTAACGGCCTTGTGAGAAGACAAAAGTTAGTTGCAAACTTAACAAGGATCACAAGTCCATAAAGAAATGAAGTGCAGCCAATCGAGCCTAATCCAAAGCATTTGCCACTTTCATGGAAGCCCAAAAGCTACATAGCTTCTAGGTTATTCTGCTACGATGTCAGATGCCCACAAATCATTAATAGTGAGGCAGTCGAGTATTGAGCAATGGGTTTGAAAACATTGAAGAGGGGGGTCGTACTAGTTATTGATTCTAACATTCCACGGAATAAATCAACACCATATTCGGCCAGCGAGTGCAGGGGATGCAGAATTAGTAACAAGAGCCACGCGAATGCAGAGCAAAGTAGATAACAAAATTCGGATCTGAACACCCTGACAAGAAATTAACACAAGATCCCCAAGGCTCTCAATCCTTTCACGGATTCGATTACGAAACTTGTTCCATATAAGCGAAGCTCCAAAATAAAATACATTGAAATTATGTTACAATTTATAATCCTGCAATTGAAAAATTGCAGCCTGCAAAAACAAAAATGGTTGTCCACAAGTTAAATTCACTATGCTTGTTAAGCGTGAGAAACTCTTTGCTGCAAAGTTCTGTCCCTGGTATTAAAAAATAGGAGGCACATTTGCAACCTTTACCACCATAAAAAAACTCCAACATCCTTCTCACATTCTACCAATACATACAAGGTCCCATAAATTAACCTTATAAAAGTTGGAGTTGGTATCACATCGACAAACTGTATGCCATGTTTACATTTGCAATAAATATGTAGGCAGAGCAGAACTTGCTAAAAGCAAGACGGGGAAGGCTGATAAATAAGATTAACATTGAGATATTATATTTGATCATTGTCAAATTTGCAAATTCCTCAAAGAGATATGCCAAGGAGAATGAAGTGCCATATATTTCAAATCAAAATCTCTGATCAACAAACTTCGTATTTCAGAGCTTTTCAACTGCAACTGGGAAAAGCTGCTGCAGTAGAAAATATTTCCCCTCTTAAAATCTGAGGAACAGGGTCAGACAAGTGAGCAAATGATTTGGACAACAGATCTGAGAATCCCATGCTTTCATCCATAATGATTTAATTTCTGCATCACTGAATTGGTAATGAAAGAAACCCAATCTGTATCAGCATTCTGGAGATAAGCCCATCTGATCTGCAAGTCATTCATTGTGCTCTCAAACGATTTGCAGTCGCGAGAGAAGAGGGAGAGGAAACAACAGAGTAGTTGATGGATTTAGGGGATCCTAACAGTGATCTGATGGAGTGGGCGAGGGAAGAGGCAATGGCTGCCTTCACCTGCCCTCTTTTGGGGATGTTCCTCCTCGAATGAGTAGCAGTAGCTGTGGGCATCTTGATATTTATGTTTATGGGCCGAATTCAATGAATTAAGCAGTGAAGGAAAATAGCTCCAGGCAGTGAATGCTTGAAAAGATGGAATGAGCGGAGTGCAGAAGGGGGGAGAGAGGAGTTAGAGGAATGAGCTGTTAACGAGTATTTAAGCTTTACTTTCCATATCTGAATGTGAAATCTGCAATGTGAATGAATCTAAATTCATCCCAGGTAGTCAAACTGTGCAATATGTGCTGTTTATTCAACCGGCCAGTGGCCGGCCAACCAATGAATTGACAAACAAGTAACTTTGACTAATAAGCGACTTGACCCGACTAATAATGGATTGGAAGTGCGAAATAGTCGGCCCGTCGTAGACCCCTCAGCTGCTGGGCTTTAAAATTGACGCCCGTAGGGCCGTATGCACGTTTAACCTTTTTTAGCCGTCAAATACGGGTTATTTCAACATACCTGACTAATAATGGATTGGAAGTGCTAAATAGTCGGCCCGTCATAGACCCCTCAGCTGCCGGGCTTTAAAATTGACGACCGTATGCACGTTTAACTTTTTTTAGCCGTTAAATACGGGTTATTTCAAAATAAATACGTAATGGTTGACTCATTGATAATTTTTAAAAATGTTATAATGACAGGGTATATAATCAGGGTTGGAATTTGGATTTCTCTTTACTCATCAGACACTTCTGTTTTGATGTTTTGGGTTCTTATGCTCCCCGTCAAGCAACGTTATGTTTAAAATTTTGCCCTTTGAGAGTAATGTTCTTAGAATAAATTAACCCTTTACCAATAAATGTTTGATTATAAAATTACCCTTCAATAACATAATTATGTTAAATTTTCACATATTTATCATAACGAAAAAGAAACAAAACAAAAAAACAAAATGACCATAACACACAAATGACTTATTAATTCTCAAATCTTGGTTTGAAATTGCATGTAACACTCACAATAAAGTCTTTTGAACTTGAAATCAAATGTCTTTGCCCTAGACTAAGGATATCTTATGCGACATATAAGATGACCAACATAGTAACACTGTTGAATGCTATCAATAAAAACTCAAAAGTAGATTAATTAATATGGTTTATGTTATTATTTACTTAATCTAATATATACTAGTGGATCTAAAGATAAAATACATTTTACCATATATATTTTAGCATTGCTTTGGATAATGAGATATACACTAATGTTAACAAGAATGAATACTTAGTATTTGAACCTTTCAAAAATTAAAAGACTAAAATTATAGTAAATGGACATTGTAGATCTCCTAACGTCATGTTATAGGATTTTGTTATGATTTCCTTCACTATTACATTCTTAGAGAGAAAATACTTATAAGTATTAAATGTGGTAAAAGCATGCTCCGATTAAATATTTCCTTGTATTTATCACCAAACTAGTAGTAAAATCAATCTATATAAACAAAAAAACCATTGTGTATTGAAGTAACATTGAATAAAACCGTAAGAAACTCACTCTAAAAGGGCTCCATATAGTATCTAACTAGTTTATTTTCTAGATAAAACAATTTCATTGAAAATCAAAATAATTTTCACCTTGGTGTATTATTTAGAGACTATACCTTTTAATCTGACATGTGAATTAAAATTAAATATATTAAAAAAATATATATAATCTGACCAAACTAACCAATTGTGGACGTTTCAACAAAAAAAATGTTTGAACATTTGAAAACATGTTTATTTTTCTTATTGAAAGTATATAATCGATCCTAGGTAGATTACTTGAAGGCAAATATTTAATATAAGACTTGATTATATATATATATATATATATTATATATATATATATATATATATATATTATATATAATAATATATTTATAACACCCTAAAAGGACACAGGGACATACTACCAACATATAGTTTTCAAATCCATCTAATAAGAGAAATTCATTTTACAACAAATTATTAGTTGTTTCAATCTAATGTCACAACTTACAAGTATCTAAATTCTATTGCTCCAAAAATATTGTAAGCAAAGAAATGCCTCAAGTTGCATGGAAGCTATGTATTAAATCCAAATAAAAATGGACACTGGATATATGTGCAAAGGAATCTCCTCATATTTGAATGCATCTTGAGAAACATAAAGGGAAAGATGCTATGCCTTAGTAGCAAAATGCTCCAATCTAAATGTGTCACTTCTTTTACTACATTTTTAAAAAGGTTGGTAAGATGTGGGCCACTTACGTATATGAAATGTAAATGGATAAAAAATATAATCAACATCTCGTTCTCCAATATGTGGTGTAGTGGGGACTTCAATATTATAGTATTTTATTATTTTAAGATTAATTTGACATACAAATGCAATACTTTAACTTTAATTATACTAGATAAAAATATAACATGTTGGACTTCAAACATGTTTATAAACATGTTTGTCATTTGAAAAATTTTGTCTACTCTTGTTTGCACCTAAACAAAGCGAGGTGCACTCTACAATATACTCAAATTTGGATTAAGCATAATGTGATCAAGTTAAATTAAGTAACATTATTAAACTTAAAAAACTATAAAATAAGTTTACATTAAAACAAATATATCAAAATAATAAATAATGTTTTTTTTTTTTTTTTAATTAAATATTTTCCTATAAATGTTTAATAAAAGTTTTTCAGATTTACCTTTCCCACTTGGTAGAAGCCAAGATGGATCTAAGTTTCTTTAATTTATAATTATAATTATTATATTATTTATTATTATTTTTCTAATTTAATTTTGACTCAAGCAATTGTTATAAAAGAAATTACAACATCTCTACCCTACTGGAGAGAAATTTGCTCACAAGTATTTTAGAAAAGAAGGAAATCATCGTCGTTTTAAAATATACATTGTAACAAAAAAAAAAAGAATTTACATCAAAACAAATTTATTAAATGAAAAATTCATTATTGAAATACAATATTAAAAAGATATCCCATTAATTGAGGTATGTTTTTTATATTGATTATTTTATTTAGGAAAGTCTAAGTCTATCTAAATATGTTAGAATGATTATTATTATTAATTAAATTATTTCTTATCCATTAGATGATTTTTTTATGGTTAATTTTAATCAAAATCTAGGAGGGATTTTTAATTTTTAGAGTGTTAAATCCACTTATGCATTCAAAATTTATTTTAAATAACAAAAAATCACAAACTTGCTTGAAATTCTAATTAAAAAACACTAATTGTCATCATTTTTCATATAAATATTTTAATTTAAATATAATCAAATTAACTTATACTCCAAATCTTACCTAGCAACACAAAAATGAAAATCTTACTTGAGATGCACCTCCACACAAACAATTATTCATTAGTACTTGAAAATACAAATGTTCAAATAAATCGCATTCCTTTTAAACTCAACATCCACTGAAAGCCATCCACTAAAAGCCCAAATGCAGTGCTCCTCGGGCTAATTTGCATTACATCTGCCAAAAGCAACAAAACATGCAACCAAAAATCCACCAAAATCCTGTTGTGCAATTTGAATGACAAAATAATGTGCGAAAACAAAGATAAAAGCAAGGCAGATTTACTTTAGGTTTTCCCGGACGCCTTTCCCAAGATTTCAAAATTCCATTGAATCAAGCTTAATTTGAAGCATGATGTATGATCTGGATGTAAAATTATTCACACACAAGAATTATCACTTACAATAGGACCATGACAAAAACATACACTAAACAGAAGTCGAGGAAAGGTGAGATACGAAAGTTACATGATGGCTTGCTAGAGGCCAGACAAGTGGCCATATCAAGGAGAACAAACGCTTATAAACTCAATCTACTACCTTTGCTTCCGCTTTTTTCAATGGGTATTAATGACGTTTTGAGCAAAATGTTAACCGTCAAAAATACGTTTTGAACCTTTCCAAACACGTCTGAAAAACTGTCTTTAAAAATTTCTAACCATCAAATACGTTCAAAAGGCCTTATGATGGTCAAAATTCCAATCAAATTCCATCAATACAATAATGACCAGTTTTAAATTTTTACATATATATATTATATTTATGTCTAGTTTATATATCAAAGACTTATCTTTCTCCCACATGGATATTGATTTTTGTTGACACCTAATCTTCATGATTGGGTGAATTTATGTATATAATTAAATTAGGAATGTGACCAGTCATCGGGAGATGAACTGAACAGTCACTCCCTATTGTATATAACAAAGACCTACCTAATGGAATAACACGAATCGGTTTTTGTTTTGTGGAGTTACTACCTGGCCTGACATGGTATCAGAGCCAGCTCCTTTTTTTAGCCTTTATGTCCTTGTAACTCCTAGTCTGCTCCACTACTCCCCATATAATTCAGTAACTGATTACCTGCTTCTGTCTCCCATCCCTACGCTCTCTGCCTGACATGGGAACATTTGCGTTGTCCTTGTACCTGCGCTGGACATGGTATTAAGGCGATGTGCATGGTAATAATTGAACGTTGTTTGAACGCTGGTCATGATATCTGACATGGTAATAATTGAGCGCTGACTCATTGAACGTTGTTGTATAATTCAATGTTGTTTGAACGCTAACATGGTTTCATATGTTTGAACGATGGAAGTTTCATATATTTGAGCGCTGCTTTTTCAATGAAAACACTGTTGTTGTTAATACGCTTGAGAGATATTAACACTGTGCATGAGAGATATCAACACTGCGTGTGAACATTTGAGACATCATGATATGCTTGCTCATGTTTTGTTAATGAATCTGATATGCGTGGCTATCGTGGTGATAATACCTGAGATGTGTGACCTTTTCTGTGTGGAGATGTGCTGACCTTTTCTGCGTGGAGATGTGCCACTGATTAAAGTTCTTGTGGTTCTGGTTGAAAATTATTATTGAATCTGAACCTGTTCCTTTGCTTAGTGATAGTGATCGTACTGTCTTTCTTCCATTGCAATTTCCGGGAAATTTTGCTCGAATTGCATGATAACTTGTATTTGGATATCTAGTGCATTGGCCATACAATTTTTTCGTTGGTTTGGATTCGTTTTAGATGAGTGGGAAGGATATGAGAATAACTTTCTACCACGCTTGGATTTAAAATTTATATTATTCGATAACGATACAGCGATGCGAATAACTATCTTCGACGAATGGACTTAAAATTTGTATCATTAGTAAGTAACTCTTCAATTATTTGAGTGATAGGCAAGCTGCATATAAAAAAAAAAAGATCCTTTCAGTATGATTCTTTAATAAAAGTTGGGCGCGAAATGAATAAATTGGGTGGCATATTACAATATTATATTTACATGTGATTATCATTTTTCCAAGATTACATGAGATATCTGCCATCAGAGCTTGAAATTATGATGTTGTTGCTGCTCCAACTTTGTAGAGCTCGCGGTTGATGTCGTTGTTGCTCCAACTTTATAGAGCTCACGGTGAATGATTGATTATTGACTGTGATATGAATTAAACAACCAAAATCGTTTCCCATAGAAATTTTTGAGTACATTTTTTACTGTATATTGGCATAAGTATTCTTTTCTATCAGCAAAAGTTTTTTTTACATAATGCATTCTATCATATCGATGGTAGGAATAGTTCTCACTGGCAAGGAGAACTATCCTAAATGGTCCTAGATGATAAAACACACCCTCATCTTCAATGAGTTGTGGAAAGGAGTGTGTGTCGAAGAAGGAGACAATGACCCAGTACAACCTACTCAGACAAAGAGCTCGTCATTTGGGAAAACAAGAACAACAAAGCCTATGCATTAATCGCAGCATCTGTAAATGAAGAGGTGAGTCGCCATATTTCGTCATATTCAACTGCCTTTGAAGCC